>OY979635.1:16968074-17075574 GCA_963855885.1 Coenonympha glycerion
TGCAATGTACTCGTAGTTACTTAAGTTTGTACCAGTGGTTAACGTGAAATCAACGGTTCTGCCCGTGAAATTTAAAATTTTCGTGGTTTTTTGCAATTTGTACGCTAATTAGACATGATAGGCTTATGGCAATCAATTTGCGAGAATGGCAGTATCATCTTTACATGATTATATCAAAATCTTCGCATAAAAATGTGTATCCTAGGAAATTAATCCGAGTATCGATTTTTATGTGAGTAACTCGCAAATCTTGGACTAATTTCTTTAACTCGACACTTTCGAGCAGAGATTTTTATATAAACACGTGAAGAAGATATTGGGATTATCGCAATTTGACGGCGATAAGCCTATTATGTCTTATTAGCTTAAAAATCGCGAAAAACCACGAAAAATTTGAATTTCGCGGGCACACCGTGGTGTGCTCCTTAACTCAATATTGAACTGATTTCTTCAACCTTTTGAGCTGAAATTTAGTACGTACCCTACGTTTAGTTTGGTAGTGCACGGTTCGCTGTGTGACGTCATTTTAAATCCAATATGGTGGAACACCCAAGGTGGTGAACTAGTTATTTTTACTCTTAATAATATGAGTATCAAATGAAAAGGTTTGTTGCGAAGAATACGACTAAATTGACACAATAGGTATAAAAACATATTTTTTGAATGATGACTGTATTTTTATGGAAATAGCCATTTCTACATACTTATTATCTAATAGCTATTTTCCGCGTTAGTGGCTGCTATTCAAAATTCACCCTACCGTTGTGGGGCTCGCGGCGCGTGCACACTGGAAGGGCTCGGTCGGTCGCAAGGAACGCCAAAATTCTTTTATATTATTATCTTCTTCGTACAATTTGTAACAACCTTCGCACACCACAGACCCACCGCATCGAATCGAAACGCGAATAAATATTTTTGGTGCTTTTGTATTACAAGCTGGGGTTGTGACCTATGTAAATATAATATAGAGAAAAAAACCTATTACAAGTATTCAGTTACTTACACTGTAGAAAATCCTTACTTAGTAACTTAGATACTGATTAAAAGAAGTTTTTATTTTATACCATAATATAAGATATTTTAAAGTACGTAAGCCAATGAATGGTGGTTGGGTGAAGCAATTAACAATATTACCATTAGTAGTTCGCCCAAAACTAAGGCCCCGCAACTTACTTACCCAGCACAAAACAACTACTTTTTGAACCGTCCAAATAAAAAAAAAAGTTTTTGAACTGAGCTTTAAACTTATTTTCCATCACACCCACATGCCATAACTTTATGTCAAAGTAAATAAATATTTTTGCTCCCCATTTGCTTCTATGAGCATTAATTCAAATGTTACAAGGCATCTGGCGGATGGACAGGCAGACTAAAGTAAATCCTCACTTAAGTTAAACCTAAGAGCAACAAAAGTTGTGAGTGATTTTTTAAAATCAAAATATAACATAATTGATACTAATTACTTACTTGAGCAGCCTACGGACGTCCACGGCTGGACATAGGCCTTTCCGAGAGCGCGCCACCACACACGGTCCTCCGCCTTCCTCATCCACCCGCTACCAGCGACCTTTTTCAGGTCGTCGGTCCAGCGAATTAATTGATACTATCCTATGCAATTTGAAAGAGCAACACTTACTTAGGTAACAGGTATAGGTACTGTCCGAGCCAAGTCCGAGCAGTCCCCCCTAAGAGATCTTTACGTTGTCTCTATAGGCATAGAGAGTGTGGTATTCTCACAGACCAAGGAATAACTTGTCAGTCAGCGCGATGACACGCGACAGCTGACGTCACGGCAGTCGCAACAATGGCGGCGTCTCCCGCTTCTCAGTCCCACACCAATTACCGCTTTCCTTCGCTATTTTGAATACCTGCGCTGATTAGCGATCGCATTACCATACTCATTGTGCGCGCGGCTGCATGCTCATTGCTGGCTCGTTAAAATGCCGACCCGGATTCAAATCACATCGGCATTCGTAATCTTCAGCGGCCGCGAGGCGTTTGATGAGCACTTCTTTATGTACACGGCATAGCTCAGTGGCGGAAGCGGCCAACTCTATAATATAAAAAAAATCGCCCAAGTACGAGTCGGGCTCGCGCACTGAGGGTTCTGTACCAAATTCGAATACGAGCAAAAAATCACGATTGTTGTATGGGAGACAACCTTAAATACTTGTTTTACTTTAAATGAAATATTTATTTTTAAAGTGAATATTATATATCTAAATAAAGTTTATTGTAGAGGCAACAGAAATACATCTTCTGTGAAAATTTCAAATCTTTAGCTATCACGGTTCAAGAGATAGGTACAGTCTGGTGACAGACGGACGGATGGACGGACATTGAAGTCTTAGTAATAGGGGCCCGTTTTTATCCTTTGGATACGGAACTCTAAAAATCGGCCAAGTGCGAGTCGGACTCGCGCAGGAAGGGTTCCGTACGATTCCACAGGTTATAAAGCATTACAATACGGCTTCACGGTACTAAACTGGCACTGCGATGGTACTTACTTTTCACAGTGTTTGTTAATATACAAATCTATTAATAGTATGTTTCATTACAAGTGCGGAAAGGCTGTTATTGCAAAGAGTTCCGACAAATGTCTACCCGAGCCGAGGCGCAGCCGAAAGCGAGGGTTGACAGTCGGAACAAGTTGCAATGACGATTCCGCACGTGTACTGAACGATTATTTTTAATACAGTTGCGAAAAAATGAAGCAATTTAATAAAATAATAAAAACACAATAAACTCAACTAACTTAACATTTTCTGAAAAACTACTTGCTTTTTTCTCTTCTCTCCACGCAATAAATTCGTCGTATGTAGATATGTAGCGACTTTTTGACTTTTCCGGTAAAATGTTCTCCGAAGCATTTTGTGCAACAAACAACTAAATTCGCAAAGAAAATTTCTGAAAAATGGCGCCAACCGTAGAATATAAGCAGTTTTTTTTTCTTCACCCATGATTAAAAAAAAATAAAAAAAATTTGGTCATAGACTAAATAATATTCTGGTACGCAAAGGGAACTATGCCCATACAGTCAAGTCTTCAGTAGATTTTTTTTTATTGATATGAAATGAAAATGAAATTTAATGAGATGAAATGAAACCTAACCAAACTCATTCAATCAAATCTGATATTGAAACAAATTAGTAGCTTCTTTTTAGAAATATACGTATTTGCATGAATCATAAAAACTTCTATGAATTTTTTTAGTAAAAACTTCATGGTTGGTTTTTCTTTTTAATAGACATCATTTTGACAGTTGGGAAAGATAACGCACGAGTTCGGGAAAGGTAAAAAAAAAGCACGAGTATGTAATAGCCCACATCCCGAACGCTATACGTCCCTGCAATACGCCACTTTTTGAGCAACTGTATTAAAAAATATATTACCTAAGTATATACATCTACACTATATTATAACGTTTGTTTATTTGTTATGGGGTTAGTAATCTTTTGATTTAGTATCGGAGTATTCTTTCGTAGTTAGATAGCTGCACATCTTGGCTGGCAGCTACTCTTTATCCCGACAACAAACGGTTCCCGTGGGACGCATAGAAAGTTGCGGACATCAGTTGCAAATAAATATGTAGACAAAATAGGTTTCTAAAAAAGTATACTTTACAAAATAACTCGTAAGGATGATGACTCTATAAAATATGTAAGTACTTATTTCATTGTTATATGCAAACCTACTTATCGTACTTATAAGTTTTTGTTAGAACTTACAGTTATAAAAAAATAATGTTTGACGTTCCTTTTGCTTATAATTACAAAAATAATTAACATTTTATTTTACAACCAGCAATTTATAATGTTACCAAAATTTTTCTCGTCTAAAATGATTTTGAATATAATTTAATGCTCATTATAATATATACCATTATAGATAGACCATAGTTGTTTATTTTAAAATGAACACAATGTTTGTACATATAGTACGTATATAACATTTGTTGAGTAAAGCGACGTGGCTAGTTTATTTCGTGTGTGAGGCTCGACTCGCTTGAAGTTGGTTTTTGCGGCTAAATTAGCTATTCAGTTGCAAATCCAATTACACTTGCAGCGAGCAGTGTCCGCCAATGTCTGACCTGCCGCCTGATGTTGTCACCGCCGCAAAAACTATCTCCGATTCAATATGTACTAGACATATTGAACATTGTAACTCTGTAGTGGGAAATTTTATGAATACTTTACATTTAAATACTGTTAAGATAGACATAAAGTATTGCGTTTTTTTAGTCTCGATTCATATTTCGATTAGGTATAGCTAGTTGATTTTGATCAATGCATTTTGTAAAAGTCATTGCAGTTTTTTGTGTCTTACAATTTACAGATATAAATGCAGTTAGGTTTTGCAATAGTTTATTACTATTTTAGTGATATTGTGTCATATAATTTTTATGTAGGAAACCATGATAGTCTAATACCTACTTGTCAAATCAAATCAAAATGTTTATTCTTTCACACAGGCCTAACTTACAGGCACTTATGGAATACTCTACTGCCACATTTGGAATCGAGAAGAATAGGCAAAAAACTCAGCACTTGGTCTTTTTCAAAAATGATAATTGTTCACAGTTTTGTGTTCGATAGGTTGATGCTCCTAAGTTAAGGGTTTCAAGAGTGTGTCTTCTGTCAGACGAGCATTAATGACAAAATCGTCGCAGAGATGCGTTTCTTAGAAGCGTGGTGAGCGGCCGGCAATCAGGATGCTTCACTTGGCGACACCCACTCCCGAGATTTGCACAACTTCGCTATCACATCACTCATCAGCATCGCTGTGCAAGTATGCCAGTTGTTAGTCATTATGCTTATTGCATAAATAAAGCTGCATCTAGGTTATATCCAAAAATACCAACACCAAGGTTTTATCGTGAGTCCATCGGGAGAAACGACGATATTTTCCAGCATAAATGGTAAAATCGTTTCAAAAGTTGTGGCAAAAAGAGTCACAAATATCCTCAGACATCTAAACATTCTCATTTATTTTATAATATCAGAGGCTCCTATCAGATGATTCTAAGGGGTTGGTAACCATTTGTCGATGCGTGTTTTTAGCTGACGGAACCACTGGCAAATAAAGATAGTTAAACTGAATTGGAAATATGTAAAAGATGTAATCAATTAGCGAGTTATGCACGCACTAACAGCCCCAGCCGGGCGTGCGTGCCACGCAACGCATAATAGTAAATTCGCATTTATTATTTAGCCTCTTTCCTTTTAACAAATACGTCTTTAGGAGATCGGAGATTGATTTACTGCTGCTCAGTCCGTGCTACTTGTAATTACGCCTAAACGCTGCCATTCTAAACGTTTCAACAGAATTCATTTCGTGTGAGCGCAAAAAATCACTCTTCAACTATCGATGCCTGCACTGAAGTTCAGTAAAAACATTACTTTATCATTGCGTCTCAAGTCGATTTCAATAAAAATTGTTTCACTTAGTTTGAGTGAAACTTTAGAAAATGGAAGTATAAGGGAGGTAGAAAATAATAAAAATTATTATGAATAGGTATCTCTTGATCTTCATTGAAGATAGGACAATCAATTGAAAAGTTCAGTAATTGATCATATATACCTAATCCGAGTCAATATTATGACGTATTATTTTTTAACAAGTTTTCAACTAAAAGAAGGTGGAAAAATTTACCTCTCCTGCGGGATTTTGAAAAAAAATTTTTTTAGAAATATATATTTATTATTTATTAAGTAAGTCCTTTAAAAAACGGGAAACGTTAAGGAAGAAGCGGGAATGGGAACAGCATAGATATGAAAAAAATCCCACGGGATTGTATGTAACCGATTAAGCGAGATCCACGCGGATAAAGCTACGGATGAAATCTGGTAGTATAATAAATAGTTCCGTGAATAGTATAACCCGGTTACAATATCTGTGGACCTGGGTCGATGACGTCACGTCGTGTCAGCGCTCTGATATGGTGCGCAAAACAAAAGCACCGGGGCGAGCGCGGGGAGGTGAAAGGAGAACGGGAAGGGGGTACGCATTCCAGCGAGGTCCACAGATATTGTAACCGAGTTGTACCTACCCAGTGACTTGAGCTAGTGTTAGTAGCAGTAGGTACGGCTTAGCGAGCAATAGTATGCCGTGAGCCATCTCCAATCTGCATTCTGCCTGCAATGAGCCGCCGTGTGCCGTGTGTCGGCGGCGTGCACTGCGCGTTTCGTGCTCGTTTTTGCGCGCCCCCGCCGTGTGAAGCTCATTTTACCACATTTCACGTACGCGTGTGCTCCGTACAAGGCAAAATCTATTCCAACGACCAATCGCTCAGCTTGCCATATAGCGGCCGAGGATTAGAATACCAGCTCCCGGACCTGACACATCTGCATGCCTCGACACATCTAAGCCTTACTGCCGACCGCTGCGGGTCAGCGACCTTGCAAAACACTTATCTAAAAGAAGTACTCGTAGTTCTTAGGATTCGTATGCGACAGATACCTGTATTGAATTTCTTAGTTTTTAAAAGTTATGGCTTAGCCGCGGCCAGTTACCATCCTACCAGCAAGTACGGTGCGATTCTGTGTAGTGCATGTACCTATATATCTATAGCAATCAATTTGGATTTAGGTTAGGTGAATAAGTACTTAAGTACACATGACGTGAGATCGCTATCATAAGCGCTAAATAATTCAGAATTCATAATGATTGGTTTCAAGTAGGCAATACCTCCAAGTCTGGGAAACTACAAAAAATTATGTAACTACAAAACTAATATAATGAGTTTTTTTTACAATGTTTTTCTGAAATAAACTGCAGATGTATATTTAAAATGTTATGCTCGTGAAACTCCTTGTCATAAGCCTGCAATGTATAATTTGCCTACTTTTGATTCTTTCATTCACTTAATATTTTTCATTTATATTCTCTCCAGTAGATTTTACAATAAAGGAAAAGTAGTTAGAATGCTACGACTCGGGTGAAGCAGAGCGAGCCAGCTAGTAGGTATAGGTCATCATACAATGAGGACAATATAAAACATTTAAAGAGGAGGGAAATAAATAAGCAGATCCCCCGACACCGGAGGCCGCGGACGAGGGTCGGAGGTCGCGGAGATTTAGGCGGCGCGCGGGCGATAGATTTAAACTCAATCTAACTTAACACCCACTTACGACTAGATCATGGCAAGTTGTCGCGTCTAGCTGCTTTTAAACGTTTGACACGTTTACTCACTTATCGTACGTAGTATAGTTGTTATTAGATATCTAGATGCTGCGAAATAAGTAGACATAACCAGGCAATTTTGACTATTCTGTTATAATAATTACCTAATAAAAAAAGCCAAGCTTCATGATAATAATTCAGATTTTTTCAAGCTTCTTTATAGCTTCTATTTTGTTGGATATTTCTTGAGATGCGAAAAAAACATTGAACTGGGATTGTTATCAACACCAAACTTCTTTAGGCGCGTCGGCCATTTTTTGAGTTGGGAAAAACCCATTGAACTCGCGACACTGTTACTGTTACCGACACCTCACCTACATATAAGTATATCTGTAGTGTAGTCTGTTAAGATTTATAATGTCTGTCAGCTACTGTTTTTTGTAGGAGAGACGATTAGTTACATTATCTTCTACTCGTACATTTGATTCTTTGGCAAAGAAACTTGACGAATGAAACATTCGTACCTAAACTAGGTACTTTACCTTAATCGAGAGTTTTGTAGATATCTTCCTTTTTTATGTTTTGGGTTGCTTTAATTGTGTTTTCTAAATTCTGCCCCTAATCTTGACATGAAGCCTCAGTCGGAACTAGGAATCACAATAAAGTCAGCAGCATCGGTCTCATCGGCCACAGTTCAGCGTCCGGCGTCTCACGTGATGACATTGAGCCGGGGCGCGCTGGAGACTAGACGGATGTTTATTTACGTAATTACTCGTACAGCAGAGTACGACCCACGACGTACGTACGACGTGCGTGTCCGTGTGCGGTACACGCACACGCGGTCGCCGTCCCGGAATATTGAACTTGTTCCCTTTACGAGCATCGATTTTCGTATATAGGGCGAATGTTGCGAGGCTGCGAGTTACGTGTGAAGGTCCGCGCGGGGCGGGCGGGGGCGGGCGGGGGCGGGCCGCAATTAACCACCGCGGTCAATCACCCCGCCGCCGCAGACGGTGTAACAGTAGTTTTCGCAGCCTCTACTGTCTACTCTACTCCGACACATCATCTGACGCCTTCTCAATGAGAGCTGCGAGTTCTGTGAAGAACGGATGTGGATTTGACTTACTATATGTTGATATAGCTCTTTAAAGGGCACATTACAATGATTATTATAATATTATAGTCGTTACCAAACTTAATAATGTACTACCAAACTACATAGTAGGCATATAAGTCTGGCGTATCATACTAAAGTAAACTCATCGATATCGATGAGTAAACTTTAAAGTCATAAGAGATGCCTCTGTGGTTGTGGTCAAAGGCTTCGATAGCATTTATGTAAGACAAGAATAATTTAATATCATCATTAATTATTTAGCAAAGGCTTTCGTTTCATATGGCTTGTAAGCTGCTTATATAAGTTTTTAATACGGAAGTTATTAATGTTGGGTGAGATGATTTCTGCATATGTGGTTACGAATGATGTAGACTACTATATGTTGATATAGCTCTTTAAAGGGCACATTACAATGATTATTATAATATTATAGTCGTTACCAAACTTAATAATGTACTACCAAACTACATAGTAGGCATATAAGTCTGGCGTATCATACTAAAGTAAACTCATCGATATCGATGAGTAAACTTTAAAGTCATAAGAGATGCCTCTGTGGTTGTGGTCAAAGGCTTCGATAGCATTTATGTAAGACAAGAATAATTTAATATCATCATTAATTATTTAGCAAAGGCTTTCGTTTCATATGGCTTGTAAGCTGCTTATATAAGTTTTTAATACGGAAGTTATTAATGTTGGGTGAGATGATTTCTGCATATGTGGTTACGAATGATGTAGACGAGGGGCTAGTTAAGGCCTTACATTGAAAAAAACTCATTTCAGTTTTTACGAGTACTTCGGAAAAAGGGGCGTGTCTTCAATATAGCACGCCGTTTGGCAATATGCGGCGAATTTCGGTACTTTTACGTACGAACACTAGCACAACGGCAGAAAGCGGTATTAATACGTAAAAAAAACTATCACTAATGCCTATAGATGGCGCGGAAAGAATACAATACTTTAAAAGTAGGTACCTACGTGATTGAAGTTGAAGCTGATTGTGCAAATAATAATAAATTTGGTAGGTATATAGATATAATTTCACTCCACGAAGACGAATCGAATAAACACAAGCGATTTTGACAGACCGGGGCGCGTCGTAGGTACCTACTGATTTCCTTATTTTTAGGGTTCCATACCAAAATGGTAAAAATGGAACCCTTATGGTGAGACTTTCTCCATCCGTCCGTCCGTCCGTCCGTCCGTCCGTCCGTCCGTCCGTCCGTCCGTCTGTCACACTCGATTATTTCAGTAACTATTAAAGCTATGGACTTGAAATTTGGAATGGTTTTAATGGTAAGTGATGATGCAGTCGAAGATGTTAGCGTACTAACTTGGAAGGGGTAAGAAAAGTCACCCCAACAGTTTCTACACAGCATCGTACAGGAACGCTAAATCGCTTGGCGGTACGTCTTTGCTGGTAGGGTGGTAACTAGCCACGGCCGAAGCCTCCCACCAGACCAAACCTGAGCCAATTTAGAAAAACCGGCCAAGTGCGAGTCGGACTCGCGCACCGAGGGTTCCATACCATAGAAGAAGTAAAACATTGAAAGAATCACTTTTGTTCATGAATTTACGAGTATAATTTACATGTAGGTACTTTTGTTGGCAAACCGCAAACGTAACTTTGTTTTTGGCGGTTTATTGTTATTATCAAAAAAAGTATAATAGTTACGGAGTTGATTTTATTTTTCCTGTAAAATATACGTTTATTTTTATTGATCATAATTATTTCAGATTTTTCGATTGGTAATCTTCGGAGATAAGGGGGGGGAACGGTATTTTTTCGCCAGTTTGCCCAATAAATCAAAAACTATCAGGCATAAAAATAAATAAAAATCAATTTTAGAATACACAAGTAACGCCCTTTCATACGATACCCCACTCAATATTGTTATCTCATTTTGAAATTTTGCCGACCCGGTTTTCCCCCCTTTTTAAATAAAAATAAAAACAATTTTAAATTTTTACGATTGTTATGACGTCGGGTCACTATTTCCTATAACTATTCTAAATTTCAAGTCGATAGCTTGAATAGTTACTGAAATAATCGAGTGTGACAGACGGACGGACGGACGGACGGACGGACGGACGGAGAAAGTCTCACCATAAGGGTTCCATTTTTACCATTTTGGTATGGAACCCTAAAAATATAAAATTCCAAAGTGGCCCGTGGCGGGATCGAACCCGCGACCTCCCATTCGAATCCGAGCGTGCGTCCACTGCGCCACGGAGGTCGTCGCATTGTCTTTATAATTTCGCATTGTCACTCGATTTACCGATTTATCGGTAGCCATGAAGTGGATTTTTGATTAGTTACAACAATTTGGCAAACAAACAAACATCGGGACATGTGAAACTAAATAAAAGCTTGTAATAATAATAATAAATTATCGTCTTCAACCTGCAGGGCAACAGGCGACGTCCTGTTTCCCCTTTTTATTGCATCGCGAGCAGCGAGGTATTTACTCATAGATCTTCGACCAACTAAATTTCTTAATTTTTATAATAATTAAAAATAATATTTCTTAATTTTCTCATTTTTTTATAAAATAATAAACCGAAGTTTTAATAAAATAGGTAAATAACAACATATAAAATTAAAATATTATCAAAGTACATATCAAAACCACGTGGGTTTCCTGCGCACATAATCGTTCAGCGACATACTAACAGATGGCGTGTTTGACAGTATATAATATAACCATTCAGCCGCTTAATAGAGGGCGTTATTTCAGCGGTTATTGCCACAGACCAAGGAATAACTTTCTATATTACGATCAGAAATCTACGGCTGCGAAATATACATTCACGCGCACGTCCGACTCTCGCATTAGCGCAGGACAGACTAACGCCTATGAGGCGTTTCAGAAAGACAATGATGTCAATATACATGCATCAAACGTCCGAAAGAGTTAACCATATGCTTATCACTTACGTAATTTGGGGGCGGAATAATGAGTTTTCACTTGAATAGGTTTTAATTGTATTGTGAATAATGTATAGTCCTGATTTCAAAAAAACTTCACGTCGATTTGAGTACTCATCAATAAGGACCCAAAAAAAAAAAAAGAACAGAAAACTGTTGAATCGTTTCCGATAAATCTGAATAAATATGAGAAGATTGGAGCAACTTTTGGGAAAACTTTCTATCGAGGAAAGTTTTTCCAATCGTGTTTCTGCGTCTTAACGTTTTGAGGTTAAAGATCCAAAATACATGACGTTCAAATTTGAAACTAATTGTCTCTATAGTTTTCAACTGAGAGGCCGGTCAAAATCGCATAAATAGGCCTTCTATGCCGTTAAATGGATATCAACCATCAAGCTATCGTCGTGTCACTGAGGCGGAACGTATGATAATCCTAGTTTACCGTATCATCATTATAATCGTTAAGGCAACTACTTTCTGCATGCATAATACCCGTATATCGTGCTATTTAAATATAAACAATAAATGTTCTTTCTTTTTGCGGAGCGACCTTAAACCGAGTCGGGTGATAAACATTGCATTATGAGCTGTTTTGAATATAAAGTTTACATCGCGTTCCTCGCAATGTAAAGAGCACAGGTAATGGGTATCATTGTAATTTTATACAAAACTCGGAAAAAAACTAGCGCTTTCGCGTGAAGCTATCTCTACTCAGAATCGCTCCAAGTAATCAGAAAACACTATAAATATAGTTTCAGGGAAATAAATAAAGTCTCACTGCAGCACTAGCAGGCGATTTATTACAATCAGTCTCGATGCCGCACATTCATACGTAAATTAACTTAAAAGTAATGATCTACTCGTCAAATTATTCGTAGTTTGTAAGCTGGCACATCATAGTTTTATGACGGTAAAAATGCGGGAAGATTCTGCCATTCCCGCAACTAAATGCCATAAGCCTATAAGTAGTATAACTTTGTTGTATTACTTTACAAAAAGTGAATTCATTTATTCAGTCACCAACGCCCAAACTCTAGAAAGCTTGGTCGTAAAAAACTGAAGTCTATAACAGAGCGTTTCTTAACGGAAGGATGCGCACAAGGGACACTGCAGGTTTTTTAATCGTACGGGATTAAAAAACCTGCCTTGTCCCTGTGTGTCCCTGATTGTACCCTGGTGAAGCACAGGCTGGTAAACTAATTAATTATGAGTTACTAAAAGCTGTCCATGACTTATCTTTCGCGATCCGTTGATATCGAAGTTTTCCGGACTTAATATAGGTCTCGTATATCAGACAGGGCTGGTAAAACACGACACACGAACTAACATTACGATTATTCAATATCTTGATACTAACAGAGTGTAGTGTAGATGGACAGATTAGCATCTACGGCAATCTCGCTCACGGGGGACGACTCTGGAATATAGGCTGGACGACGGCTGTGAGAAAACCAAGCTAATGGAAATATTATCCCACATGACACTGTGTGCGATGTGCGGTAGTGCACTTGTGTGTGTGGTGTGCAGTGCAGTGTGCGGTAGTGCACTTGTGTGCAAGTGCATGTTGCACAAGACAGATATAAAACCTGCTGTCATATTTGGCGACTCCGAGTGCATCTTTTGAATAAAATATAGAGTGGTTATTGATACGAGCAAGAGTAACGTTACGAGTAGCTGGTATATGTATACTAAAATTTGTGATGTATACCTAGAGTTGTTTAAAGTATCCTATTATGTGCCTATGTTTAAGTAATTAATTATTACTATAAATTGAAGTTACAAACTGATTTACATACTTAAGTAGTTACGAGTAATATTATTATTTACAATGTAACCAAAAATGTCCTAAGGCCTGGCAAGGTTTTACTTGTTTTTGTTGCACCTTACAATTTAAAGTTTTATCTACTTTATAACTTTGATAGGTAGTACACAGTACACTTGAAACGGTGGACATAACATAACTCATACATTGTAAGCAACTAGGTATTGCATTTTCATCTATTATTACACTGCGATTGCACGCATGTAGGTAAATTATAAAACTGTACGTAGAATATTAATTTGCGTACATTTCTGCGTGTTACTTGGTGTTACAATGTTAGTAAAATTACCCTTTATTTAATCCGTAATAGACTGTAAATGTACCGCAGTTCGCCTCTCTACCAACATAGTAGGCGCTACCGAGGATGTTATTAAACTAATTACTTTGGGTTACAGGTGTTGACTTTGTTACTTAGTTTTTACTTGAAGAACAAAATAAATAACTGCATCATGTATAAAGAAATTAGTTATTCGACTTTAAATTAACCTGTTCGTGTGATTCTTTGTTCGATAGGTACTAAGAAAAATAATTTCTCTGGTTTTTTAACTATATAATTTTAAATAGTAAAATATAGTGTTAGGGGAACGATAAGTTTATTTGTGCTAATGTACTACTGTGGTATCTATTTTGTGTTTGTGTGTTCGGAATTGTACATCTCAAAGATACCTGATCAAATTAATACGAGGGTTTAATCATGAGGAGTACAACTACAACAACCGATCTGTTGGTCGCTCACACTGCCATCTCACGGGTATATCTTGCATGTCGTTGAGATGCGTGAATATTGAATAATATGAAAACTCGCCCGTTGCCTATATGCATTTATAAGAGCCTATCGTGCAGTGGATTATCTTATCCCTCGTTAGCATAGTAAACATATGCAGTACGCACATTGCACATATGCATGCGTGGGCGCGACGCATTTGGAATGCGTGCGTTTTCTAATGCCACCAATCTCTCCGACTGCGGCACGCACCAACTGACAGATGGCAGACTGATCAACTACCCTTGTCTAATGAGACCAGCAACCCATGCTACTTTAACTATTCTATTTCTATGATTAGTTCCTCGTTATAGTTAAGGTACCTAACATGGCTAATGGCTATGGTTGCAGCAGCGGTACCTATTCATTGCTAACCTTCTGTCTTCGTTACATCTGACTGTATAATGAATATGTCGTTTAACTACCTAAGTAGGTATCTACGTCACGTGTTTCTAACCTCTTAAACAAAATATATTTTTTTTTTCTTTGTCTTATTTGTGAGCTGGGCTCTTTTAGTGCTTTAGAACCCTCGTTGCTTTGGTTTTAAGGCAACAATCGTTTTATTTTTTTTTCAAAATAAACATGAGCACTTTATCAAGGCTTGGGTTTGCCAAAGATAAGTATGTAACACGTTTAATACAGCACTCGTCAGACGGGCGGGCCTGCTCGGTGTGAAGGCGCCCTTGCTCGACAGTAATGAATTCTAAACTGTATCGTTCCGCCACATTACCTGCGATCATTAAATCCTCTGTGAGCACTGTGAGTAGCTAGTTGTGACGGGGAAACCCGCAAACTTGAAGATCTGTCCAATCAAAACCAAACATTCTGTTACTCGTGAAGTACTTACATCAATTTTAACATTTGTATTAAGGGGTTCAGAGGCACCCTCCACTGAAAAGAGTTCACAATAAACTCGGCTGCAGCGGTTATTTTATGTATGGATACGATGAGCAATGTATAATTTATAAATATATAACTTCTCTCTTTAAAATGATAAGATTGAATAATTATTTTTTTTGGCTCATCGTGCGTTTTAGATGAGATTGTAGCTAAATAATATAGGTAAACCAAAAAACAATTGACTGACGAAGTGAGCTATTAACACAAACTCTAATCATTGGTCACTTACGGCGGAAAGAATTAGGTACAGATAAATTTTTAGGTACCTAACCATAGGTCGACCGCGGCTCCACCCTCCTGAATTTCGGGTTTTCACAAATCTCGAAAAATTCTTATTTTTTCCTGATAAAAGTGACCTATTTGTTAATTCAGGTTATAAGTTATCTTCTTTCCAAATTTTAGCTAAATCAGTTCTGTATAAATAGTAACAAACATCCATATACATGCAAAATTTCGCGTTTATAATATAAGAGATGCATTCCTCCGTGAACTGAAAGGCTACATGTAACAGAGCAATTGGCTTAACCGTATGTTTGCACATGTCGTCCGCGCCGCGCGCTGAATACCAAGTCAATCAGGCAGTCGTGCGGCGCCCCCACAGCCTTCCGTCCTCGCGGGCCATCTAAACGCGCTCACGGTTTGTCATTGTCATGTAATGTTGAACCGATTTACATCCCATCGGCGCACCCTTCACGCGGGTGAATTACCGGCGTAATGTCGCGCCACACTGCGCGCGCGAGACCCGGCGGTGGGTCCCCGGGGGCAGTATTTCAGCGGTCACTACGGCCTGAATGATGACCGGCTCTTTAAGGCGTATTCATACGAAAACGGTATGTGTCCTTCACTATTACCATGTCGATTGCATTCGAGTTCTTATAAGTAGGCACACTTGGCTAGATGACTCGCGCGTGCTTCGTTTGGGTGATCTCATGCGAATTTCGAAACCATTTTCTCTGATATCTTATGACAAGAGATAAACATTATTTACAAGTCAAGTTTTAGGTTGGGCGTAAAAGGTTAATTTAGATTCACTCACTGAATTATCACTCCATGAGTGTAAAATTACCATTTGATTACTTACTAGTTCATTCAAAGTGTAGTGAGTTGTTGTAATCTTAAATTTATCTCATTCTAATTTTGTTTTTCATTTCTCATCTGTGTCGATCATGTAGTTTTAAGTACATTTACTTGTTTGCTGTTGTTAAAGTTTTTAGTGCAACTGTATCATTTCCTAGGTCATGCTCATGTTTCATGCTCAATTTTCTGAAAAACCTCCGACTACGTAAACATCTTTTGGAAAGTACTATAAGTTATAACTGCTAAATTAAATGCATGTTTTTGACAGGGCCCAGTCCGGTCGAGTCCTCCAAAATTCCGTGTGACTGCTCCTTAAGGCGGCCGTCCCGCGACCGCTCGTTTATTTCCCTATCCTTTTAATAGTGCGCTATCTAGTATTTCCTCCCGGTGCGGGTCTGCGCCGGGATGAGTTTCTTCTCGAGCTGCGATTACTTATTCCTTTGAAGTCGGGCTACGATTCTATTAGGCGCATTGTGCTCGGCCCCTCGTGTTTTTAGTGAAGTTGGATGGAATGCGCGGCTCGCAGGAATGTCCCCGGGTCCAGCCTAACAACAACAATACGTGCGCGGTGAGACCTCCTCGCTCAGATGGGGTCTCGTTTCAAAGCGTTTAAAGTTAATGAGATTTCGAAATGCAGGTTTGAGATAAATACATATATCTATTGGAATCATGTTAGAACGTTGCCATTTTATTTGATTACGATACGATGAAGAATTGCATTGATAGTATGATATAATATGAATGGCGAAGCTTACAAAGCTTACATGACACGAGCAGGTATACGTTTTATGTCATGTGTTAATTGCAATGTAATTGATGATGTTATGATATGCGTTTATTATGTTAGATTGTTAATATAAAACCTTATTCTAGGTAGGTAGGTATGAGCTAGTTTTTCATTGTTTGGTTTACAGTGTAAGTTGATCAATCCATTACGTTTGTTATCAAAGGGGTTTAAAGGTGGCGTTGTAAATGTCAATATAACAGTGTTTTATTTATGTTACCGTTAGCGGCGCGGGCGCTGGGCTCTGGGCACTGGGCTCTAGGCACTGGGCACTGGGCTCTGGGCATTGGGCAGTGGGCTCTGGGCACTGGGCACTGGGCTCTGGGCACTGGGCAGTGGGCTCTGGGCACTGGGCAGTGGGCGCTGGGCACTGGGCAGTGGGCTCTGGGCACTGGGCACTGGGCTCTGGGAACTGGGCAATGGGCTCTAGGCACTGGGCACTGGGCACTGGGCTCTGGGCACTGGGCTCTGGGCACTGGGCAGTGGGCTCTGGGCACTGGGCAGTGGGCTCTGGGCACTGGGCAGTGGGCTCTGGGCACTGGGCAGTGGGCTCTGGGCACTGAGCAGTGGGCTCTGGGCACTGGGCAGTGGGCTCTGGGCACTGGGCAGTGGGCTCTGGGCACTGGGGAGTGGGCTCTGGGCACTGGGCAGTGGGCTCTGGGCACTGGGCAGTGGGCACGGACAGGGGGTCCGCGCGAGGGTATCCCCGACATTAAATCTACACTTGACTCACAGACACCTGTGTCGAGATGTCCACATACTTTCAATAAAATTTAACGAAACGGGAGCTCGAACTTTCTTAATTATTTTATTATACTACTTACTTTTCGCTAAAAAAGTAACTATTACTTCTTATTTTGTTTTATACAAAAAAATAAAGAGACAGGCATGACGTTCATCTCACATTAAGCCAACCCATGTCAGATACAGTGCGTCCTACTATTTTGCATTGAAACATCGCCCATACGCACCGCACTCATCATCCCGTGACATTCGATATTGCGACCGGTATAGTCAATAATGGAGAGTCAGTTGCTATCAGTCAGCTTCCCAGACAACATACCCGGTGCGCGGCACACGGTACGGTTATTAATTATGTAGGTATTCGCGCAAGCATTAAAACCTCGTTAATTGCCGCGGGCGCGCCTGCCGCACATCGCTAAACTATATTATTTTAATTGTATTTAAATTATCATAACCATTCATTTACCGTTGAAATTGCGCGTCACGACCGATTTACAGCTACTTATACGCTAACACCAGTGTTAGAAAAATTTTACTTAGTGAGCTTTGTATTGAAGTACCTATTCGAAACTTGATGATCGATATCAGTTTTAGTTTTATTTCAATTTGAATGGTTGTCTATTGTTCCTAATCTGTCATGAAAATACATGTAAGTTCGTAATACAGATTGGGTATTTGTTATCAGAGCGGTGAGAGCGACCATTGCCCCCCTTCCCTTCCCTTCTCCGTCACGTCACGTCACGTCACGTCACGCTCCCTGAAAGAAACAATTTTCAAAGCTCACGTCGGCCCCGCTCTGATTGTCCACGTCGCCGCAGATTTGCAATTAAACGTTAAACGCTAAACGTGTGAAAGTGACATTTCCGACAACAGCGCCGTTTCAGAAAAAAGTAAAAGTCAAACGGCCGTCTATAAATGTGGCAATACGATATTTTTATTGCACCAATTAAAAGCAATGCTGCTTCAAGGCGTTCCTAGAAAAATTGTCCGGAATATATTGTGGGCTTCATTGCGAATTGTGCGGTTGTGCGTTACGCCGAAACGGTCGGTTACGATCTAATTGCTCGAGATACATCCGACGACGCGACTTACAATTTCAAGCTGTAACGCAAAGTTAAGAGCGATTCAATTGGTACAACTTAACAAAATCTTAAATGTAGAATTGTAGGTCCCTATACCTTCATATATAGGCTATAATACAAAAAAAAACTAAAAATAGCATGTATAACAAAACATCTTTAAATTTTGAATTGTATCTCCGAGCTATCGTAGGTTCGAAATTGTTATTTCTAAAATTGGTGTAAAATACATATCATTTATAATCCTTAGGAAAAACTGTGATTTAATCTGGTGGGAACTTAAAGTTACTTTCCAAAGCTCATAATACTTATTTCAAATAGAGCTCTTCAAACGAGAGAAGACACCTCTTACTCCAATTAGTAGAAC
This sequence comes from Coenonympha glycerion, assembly GCA_963855885.1. Lineage (NCBI taxonomy): Eukaryota > Metazoa > Arthropoda > Insecta > Lepidoptera > Nymphalidae > Coenonympha > Coenonympha glycerion. Next base: position 16,986,779 of record OY979635.1, read on the forward strand.
ATCCCAGCTGCAATAGTTGTGGGGCGCGAATCCATATCCCGCCAAGCTCCTATGTCAATTTTTGAATGTATATGAGAGATCATAATATAATCGTACTTTTATGAAGACCATTGTATGCAAGTATTTCATACCAATAATTGTAAAGTAATGGTGAGTAGGCGGTCGGCGCGTGGCAAAGACTCAACAATGGAGTGAGGTAACCGCTTCCACTTCCTCCGTGGCTTGTACTGTGTTATCTGTGGCTACATCATCGCAGCCTCCAGTCTCAGCCGACCGCCACGCGCCGCACGAGTTAGGTACATCTTAAAACCCTTGCGCACTTGCTTTTGACAAATCTATGTACCTACATTTTACAATATGCATTTCAAAGATATCAAAATGTCAGGATAGAGTCATTTGAGTAAAACAGGCTCCGAATAATGGAAGCATCAAGCAGGCGTTATTTTTCTAAATCTATATAATTATTAGTTGGATATATTAATTTGTTTTGCTATTTTCCGCTACTTGATAAGATTCTGTATGGTACAATATACAGGAACACATGCCCACATGAAACACCACACACAATTTTTCAACACTTTCTTTGACGCACGTTTCATCCCGACACCGGGACATCCTCAGGAGATGTTGACTTCACATTGCGAAATTGTAGAGAATGACTCTACGATTTCCTCTCCTAATAATAGGTACCTACAGACATGCGTAGATAAAGTTGAATTAAGAGTCACAACTCACACTATTGGCATAAAAAGTAATTTGATAAAGTACTGGGTATAATATTAAAATCGAAAATTCAAATGCGATTTGGTTGGTTTGGCCACACTATCTACAGTGACTTGCTCGTCGCTCGCTCGGTTCGTCACAGTTGTACCCAAGTGTTTTAATGAATTTGCATCATCCGCCTCGCGAGTCGCGCGCCGCTCTATTGTCTATGACTAATTAACTAGCAGTCATTGAGACGTCCACGGCATTCACTAGATACCCACCTCACGTCCTAATACCCGTTTAATTCATTCGAATAGAGTTGTACCGACAGTGACGGCATTCAAGCTTGCAAGCGTGAGCAACGTTCCGAGAATCGATATTGAAATCTGAACGAATCTAGAACAAACACAATCGATAACCTTTTTAATTAATCACGGCTAGGGCCGCCGTCTCACCTTCTTACCGACAAAACTCTCATCGAACAAATCAAGTTACAAATCTAACATTCTTACTTGTATATTGCTTCTACCATAATGAGAAATCGATTTTTATGATAAAAAATTCATACTTAATTGGAATTTGGAATATTTTCGTGAAAATCTAAAGGAGCGTGTACATAAAATAGTAAAAGCTGGCCCTAGTCTGTCAAATGTCAAAGGTATTTTTTGACACATAAGAGCCCGGCAGCGTGGAGAAACTTTTCAAACCTTATCGTCTCGAATGACCGAATGCATACACACAGCACGAATGGTACGCGTCCGGCACAGTATTGGTATTATGACACGGCGCGGCCGGCGCGGCTCGCCCGCCCTGTAATTAGCGCTCGTCTGTAATTACATCGTAATATTGTTGTTGCAGTGTCGGCCCGCGGTGACGTCAGCGGCTTCTTCAACACGCAGATGGTGCTCGACCTTAACGGTAAGGCCTCACGGCGCACAGTGCGCTGCGCGGCGCGATGGTCATCTCATTTGAATACGCCGCGCGCCGCGCCCGCGCGACCTCAGCCGAATTATCTCCATTAAGGTTTTTGTGGCGTCGTCGGTGCTCATCTCCACCGCGCGCTTCCGGCTGCGGCGACATTCATCGTCACTTGGGACTGGCGAGCACTAGTTCAGTTTTAGCGAGATTGAGTAACTGACATTCAAACTCACAAACATTTAGATTTATACGATTAATAATAGCATTAGGTAGTCTTAAGAGTTCCTAAAAGAAACGCAGAAAAAATATCGGTAACAAATAATTGACGAATAAAATTAAAATAACCATAGAAAATAACTAAACAGATCGCCATCATTATCTGTGGCAGTCATTTCCGCGCTCCAATGTACAATTTGAGGAAAAAACTCTTTGATACTTAATCGAATTATTGTGCTCCGTTAGAGCGGTGCGGGGGCGGGGAGGGGTTGCCGGTTGTCACAAAAAGCCTAGTTTTTAGTTTAGGTGCTATTTGTGCGGCGCCCCGCACCGCTGCGGCCTCCGCCGCTGTGCCGCTGTGCCGGTGTGCCGGACGCGACTCGTGCGATTCAAGCCTCTCACAAAACGACGACATAATCAAATTAATACAAATTTCCAACAGACGTTTTTGTCAAGCCGCGCGGCGACACCGAGACATTTCTAATTTTCGTCTAGGCGCGTTTTTTTGCTCGCGTCAATTACGGGATGAATGGGCGGTCGGGGAAGAGCGGCACATTGAGTGATGCTGATCGGTGGGCACCCGTCACTGTGTTGTGGGGGGAGGCAGAAGGGAGGGGAGCCTTTTTGTCGTGCGCGTGCTTCACAGAACTGTGAGAGTCATTGATTGCGGCCGTTTTAAAATCGACTAAAATGTAACTTCTTTGAAATGATCCAAAAATGAATAAAATAATTCAAAATCTTAGTGTGTGCGCTCGGCGGTGCAAAGCGCATCTGCAATGTTAATACATCTCGCCACGTCGCTGGGAGCGGTATGACACCGCAAAAACCCGCGCACCGCTCCCACGCCACGCCGCGCGTGCACGCACGGAGCTCGCTGCGCGCCGCTCAAACGCAGCGCCGCCGATGTCTCCCATGTCACAATAAGGCACGCATCACAATAAAATAAATATCATCATATTCCACTAATAAGCTCCCGCGTGACTTCTTGGACATCGTTCAATAAATTCAAAGCTTTTGGTAGGCATCATCTTTATGATGATGACATCTTTAAAAGTCAGAGCGGACTGCTCTAATATAACTTTTTTTACTTTATAATTAATTTAAGTGGTTTTTGAAGTAGTATACTTGACCGTTTTTTTTGGCGTAGAGACTACATAGTATTTTATCAGTGATCAGGCTGTCATCGTTGTTAGATATTGACTATTGTTATACCTTGGTTTGGTAACTACAATCTAATATATATAAATCTCGTGTCACAATGTTTGTCCTCAATGGACTCCTAAACCACTTAACCGATTATAATAAAATTCGCACACCATGTGCAGTTCGATCCAACTTGAGAGATAGGATAGTTTAAATCTCAATTTATCTATTTTTTATTACCCCTAAGGGCAAAGCAACGTTTGCCAGGTCAGCTAGTAATTAATATAGAGATCGTGATCTGAAGGCAGATCCAAGAATTAACTGCATCTCATCAGATAAAATTAATTCATGTTAAGGAGCAATTACATATGCGTAATCCTCATATTACCATATTTACAAATTATTGAATTATATTGTTCAACTCGAATGTACTTACCTACTTTGTGATATAAGTTGAATCGTTCACCGGTGTGGCAGTGCGCTGGCAGTTAATTGCATTAGTGGCAGTGACAGCGCAAGGAGAGTGGAAGTGTCCGACGACGGGTTTAGTTCCGCACGGACGGACAATGTCACGCCGCTCGCCGCCGCACGGCGCTGACTCAGCAAGCCGTGCTGACCAGCCAGCGTAGTGTCAATGATCCCGACCACTAGGCTTGATGGATACTGGGACACTTCCGATTATAATACAGACTTTCTTTAAAACAGAAATATTATGAAACATTTGCCTACGCGTTGTTTCCTACGCGTTGATTTACGCCTCCAAATAACTGCGATAATAATGGATGTTTCACAACATCGCACCGAAACGCTCAAATGCTTGCTGATACGAAATGTCTTCACTGATAGATGGTACTCTATAAAAATTCGATTCCTAACACAAAACGATTTGTGTTGTAAATCAAATCCGGGGCCTTCGACTCAAATCCAAGCGTGCACCAACTATACACCAAAGGGATAGTCAAATAAAGTATTAAGTACCATGTTGTTAAGTGCTGAAGTGAAGTGAGGCAATGAATCGGGCTGTTTATAGGTATTATGTACATAATTACGCCAAACAACCTATAAAATATGTATAATCCACCTTGATTGTTCGAGACCGCAAAAAATCGGATTGTATATTTATTAGCAGTCATTTGTCCGCTTCTGGTCCGTATCGGTCAAAAATGGAAAATACAAACTCGCATAAATTAAATGAATAGGTGAGGATTTGCATCGAAATTGCTTCGAAAAAGGTATTTACATTCCCGCACATTAGCGAGCTGCGTTTTTGCCGTCTCTTCGGCGATCGCTCGGGTAAAGATTTCCTCCGCCAATTCTCGCCGAATGCCGCGTTTTTTGCTGAAAGCGGTAAATGGGTCGCGCGGTGCAGGCGCAGGTAACCGACGCTCTGCTAAGTTTGCATGCGTGGACACCGCGCGCCGACCGGTACCCCACATACTTCGATATTCACTAACATTTTACGACCTTTCTGACGCTGTTGGCGCACTGTGGCATATAATATTAATTATTTGGCCAATACAGTTCTATGATTCGGTTAGGGATACGAAACACCTACACCTTCCAAGTAGCTTACTTATCATTAGGTGAAAGATGAAGTGAAGTATCTAATTATCAACTTGTACTCGATTTAAAACCCGTTACGTAACAGGTCGCGAGAGCGCGGAGTTCAACAGCTAGATACCATGTTTATTGTTTAGTTATGCACGATCAGTTCACCATTTTCCGCTATTGCGTTGCTCTGGTTATTTTTTGCCCTGGTTCCGCGGAAGTGTCTCGCGCCGAGCGCGAGTGCGTATGCAAAGCGCGTCACGCGGAGGGCGCTGGAAATCGGTCACATTTGCATGCGTCGCCGCTACCTGCGCGCGCGCATCTGCGCAGTTTTTGCCTCACCTCGATCCACGGCAACAATCGGCACGGATCGCATATTTCTTTCTATTTCCATTAGTTTTTGTAGGTGGCTCGTAAACGTGAATACGTATTTTTTTTGGGAGATTTATTGCCAAACGTGCATTAGCAGCGGCGGCCTAATGGCGGCCAATGCGTGCATTGTGATGCGCGACGCGACGGTTGCTCCGGAGTGGCGAATTTATGCAAAAAATAATTACCTTTGTACCGGCTTATACTGACCCGTAGATATCATATTTACTAAAACTATCCAGACGACTCTATAGTTATGCACAAATAACAATTTATGTAATAAATTTTGACATATTATGTCAGTGTATAGCGTGGCCGTGACCCCGACGCACCGCACTCAAGTGTGAACGGTCCCTTAGCCGCGCGCAGTCGGGCGTCGAGCGAGTTATTATTAGCGCCGCAATTAATGCCAATACTCGTCGTACATAATTTTCTCTCATTAACCTTTGAAAGGCCAACACAACACCACACTGCAATACACTGCAGTGCAGCCCAGAACTTTAGAAAAAGCATCATTTACAGCATTTGGCCATCGAAATATGGAGTAAGCATACTTTATATTCATTTATACTTTTTAGGGTTCCGTATGGCGAGGAGCGTACAACACACTCGTCTCACTGTTTTCAGTCGTCTATCCGTTCATATGTCAAAACGAACGATTCTCTTTCCGAACCTTTACCTAACTCATAAACGAATTGCGATTTGACCGGAAGCATTATCTACAAGCTTAACTGGAATACAATTATATTCTTATTGATTATTTCAGAGATAATGAAAAATATTTCTAAACAATATGTACCTACTGACTACAGTAGGCGCACTTCTTGTCATACAACCTTACTTTACAAATTCAAAATTGGAATGATTTTTAATGTATAACCTTAATGTATTCCTTAGGCATAAAAAAAAGCGAATTTTTGCTTTCAATCGTCCGAAAGCCCAAAACGCTTTTTGGGAATCATTTCATAATAATTATAGTTTGAAGCTATTTTAGACACAGTAATTATGTAGGGGGGGTTTTTAGTTTGTCGTCTACATGGGCAAAGGTACAGCGCTCGTATTATCTGATGATACGCTGGATGAGAATCTATTATGCTAATGAGGTGCAGGCGGTAATGAATTTACGTCTGCCGACTGGATATTAATTAAACACCTAATTACTACTGCCGGATAGCACTGTGAACATTATTCTGCATACGATATTCTCGAGACGTCATCAGAATTTGAAGCAAAAAACGCAGCTGTTACTGAGCGAGTCTAACTTGGAAAAGAATCTCCAAAGGTGTGTTACTTATTAGGAAATTTTTTTGTTACACTGGATAAATTGCTATAAAAACTTTAAATTTGCAAATTTTTTTTCTTATTTATAACTAAAAATCTGTCGCAGATTTATTATTTATGAAAATTTTCATGAATAGTAAAATCTGTAGCCGTTTCGTTATAACCGTCATATTCGTAAAAGGTGAATTTAATAATTAAATAGATTTCAGTATTTTTGACAATTGTTCTAGAATAACAAAACGGCTATAAAATAAAACTTTGACTAAAATATATCTATAGAGTTCGTTTAAATAAGAACAGGATGTGAAGTATTAGAAGCTATAATTGGGTCTACATGCGATAACATTTTGACAGTGCAAGTTAGATTATATTGATCGTCTTGGCAACATTATGGCATTAAAATGTTTTTGGTGTGATTTAAGAGGCCTGTGAACTACGATGTCTCCATTAATGCAAAATAGTAAATCATTTGTAATTCGTGAATATATCGATCATGTTGTGGTGTTATTCGGATTCATATAGTAATAATCTATGCTCCTGGCCATATTTGGTTCGGAAATACTTCTTTAAAACGAAATAATAAACAATTTTGATCAAAATTTTTATAACTTTGGTCGAGTTCCGTGATACCAAAAATGAAAACTTGTAACTTTCTTTATTAACTGGTGTTTTTCTTTAGCTGGACAATAAAAACTGTGCTCCTGAACTAATGCGACGTGAGATAGTGTTGTTTTTATTACAAAACAAATAAGCAGAAAACATGTCCTCTTTGACATAAAAATAAGCTAAACTAAATTCGTTTACAATTTCGTTTAGCAACAGTATTTCAGAACTAGATATGGCCAGGAGCATAGATTATTATTACAATACGAACCCGAATAACACCACAACATGATCGAAATATACACGTATTACAAATGATTTTGGTATTACGTTTGTATGGAAGACATGGTAGTTCACAGGCCTCTTAATACTCCAAATTATGCGTGTTGGGGTTTTTTATTTTGCGCAAAAAACTAATAATTATGTTCTCAAGCATTTTTACGTGATTTGTAAAGATTTCCGATCGCTAAAAAGCGATGGTGCTCTTCGATAAGGGTATTTTTTCACAAGCCACATTATATTATTACGATACGGAACGGTTCGTTTTTGTTCGTTTCTAAGAATTTTGAGTAATCGCAGGCCTCCTGTATCGTAATTTATTAACGTACTTGGATCGTTCGCATTACGGCCTCCATGGGATGATCGCCGTTATTGTAAACAAGTATTAAGAGTAAAATCGCGTGTACAAAAGCTGGTCTATTTCAACAATAGATTTGCATACGTAGTCGGCGCAATTTTTTGCACGAACTTTTTGTTCGCATTTGGGAATCCGGAGATCAATCATTGAGCGTCGCCTCGCATCGAGACGTATACAAGCCGGCTTTGTGTCTACTTTTGAGGCTATTCGGGATGCGTCAATAATTTATTCACAGGTATAATAATAGCCTTTCTATTTCGGACGGTTCGGGATAAAATAATGTTCCCGTATTCTTAAAAAAATAACGGATTTCCATGAAAATACACGCGGGAGGTACTAGATAGGTGTAGATTAGTGGTTACGTGTGTGCATTTCAAGTGACATTAGACTTTGTGATGTGCTCGGATCGGTGCGATGTATAAATTGCCTTCATTTGAATACAACGTTCACTTCAGCAGAATAAGTGGCTTGAGTTCTGAGTAGCTGGCATAGTACGAATGATCTGATATTTTTTTTACAATAGAATCATGTGTACCTAATGTAGAGTTCAAAGTTCATTGACAGCAGAAAGGGGGCAATCACGAAAAATTAAGACTCGAATAGGAAGTTAACTTTAACGAGAAATTCGCATGAAAAACTAACTAATCAGGTATGGGATTTCTTCTTAAAGTGAATTATTTGAAAGTTAATTCTGTTCTTACGGAAATCATTTCAATTATTGCTGAATTTTCGCCTCCTGCAATGACAGACAAACACCACTATCCTTGCGCTAGACTCCCCGCGACTTTCTTCAGTCTACTTCGTTGGCGTTGGGGCTTCCCGACACTGCGTTTTCTGGTGCGTGGCCGTCACCTTGGGGCTCCAACGTCCATCGGTACTAGCTTACTATGTGCCCCGCTAATTGCCACTTCAGTTTTGCAATACTTTGGTTTATTTGCGAATCTCCTCTTTGCGCAATGATACTCCGAACATATCTCACTCCATCGCTAGCTAAGCGATGTCACCATATGTACGAGTATGTCAAATTTAGTATTTAACAGTCGAGCACGTTACAACCGTAATCTGAAGAAAAGCAAATATAGCAGTTGTTGAAGCATGCAGTTGTGCGAATTAAAAAACATTATTAATTTCTCGTATCGAATGCGGCGGACATTCGACACCTGTTGTTATTGTGGTGGTTCATTGAGAACAGTCGTTGGAGCTCGTAACGACTTTCCTGAATGAAGTCCGTCGGACGCGCGTGGTGTCGGCGTGTGTGTGACCTATAGCTGGTGTGTGAGTGGTGACCTTTCTCCGGCCGGTGCGGAGGTCCCGTTAGAGCGACCCTCGCTGACATTTCAGCGGCGGAGGGTGAATAATGCTGTAACGGCAGTCGGGTAGCGGGCGCCACTCGCGCGCTGGTCGCTGGTCAGTGAGTGCAGTGAGCGTCTCCCGAGCCCCGCGTCATGCGCGCGCGCAAGCTCCGCGCCGCCGCCTGCTGCAGGGACCCATGGACCTCGGTGAGTCTAGTGCCTATGATAGAATCCGACTCTGTGTTAGTTCCGTTGAAACGTTATGACCTTTTTTTGGCACCGTTCAAGATTTGTTTGTTTAATTTTTACAAATTAACGAATTATAGGCATACCTAGGTAAGTCAATTGCATATACTTATACATAATTCCTTATACTTGTACATGTTTTATTTAGCATCTTTAAATTGAAAATTTAACTATGTACGTTGATAACACTTAACAAAAGCATTTAAACCGGACCCGTTAGTGCAAGAACTTACAAACGAATAACAATAACTCGCGTTCTCAATAATCAACCTCCGCAAAGCACACACACCCTCAAGCTGAACTTCATGAAACAGATAGTGATTATCGTCAGCAACCTGTTCCTGAATCGCAGTAGTAACGCCTTGGTGGTAGATTGCTAAATAAGTAAGGCGGTTCACCGCTGTTGTCACCGATAACGCGAGTAGATGTCGCTGAAGAGCGATAACGGACTTTTATTATGACTGTCCATCGCGCTCCCGTCACGTCATTACCTCAGCGAGGAATAATCTCGCTCTCGGCGGCTGTGGACAACTGACCTCTGAGTCCCTGCAAACTCATAGTCGCTGCAGAATAGCACAGTCATGGCATTTTCAGTTTCATTTCGCGTCGCAATGTCTGTGGTTGGTGAATTATTCGGTGAACCGCTGACATGCAGTATCATTAATTAAAATATCGATAATCCTGTTGAGGCTGTTGCGTGCGCGCCGCCACCGACCACCCCTTCCCGCCGCCTTGCACCCCGCACCCCCGCACACCCTCGCCGATGGTTGTTGGTTGTTCAATGATTGACCATCTTTTATTAACCTACTTACTGGCAGTTGCCAGATCAATCCTAATATCCTAATAATATTATAAAGGCGAAAGTTTGTGTGTGTGTTTGTTACTCCTTCACGCCTCAACTACTGAACCGATTTGGCTGAAATTTGGAACATAGATAGCTTATAACCTGGATTAAAACATAGGCTACTTTTTATCCTGGAAAAATCCGTAGTTCCCGTGGGATACTCAAAATACCAAATTTTCTAGAGCAATCTATAGCTACATCTATAGATAGATGTTCAAGCGAACTTGCTTGAAAGCATGTTTAAAGGTTGGAATAGGGAACGATAACGGGAAAATAACGTTTCCCTTAGGATTCATGAAAAAGCGAATTTGACGCGGGCGGGGCCGCGGGCAAAAACTGAATCTATTATCACTATAAATGTGAAAATGGCCACTATGTAGGTTCTGAACATAGCACTGTACATTTAACAAGTGTGTTTTAGTTGAACAAGGGGATATGGGATAATAATGCTATAAATGTGAAAATGGGTACCTGTATTATACTTAGGTTCCGACATTACAACTGTTTCGCTATTAGCATTTTGTTTTAGTTGAGCAATGAGATACAGGTTAATAATATTATAACTATGAAAACGGGTACCTATATGATATAAGGCTCTGAACTAACATCTGTTTCGTTACTGACAATGTATGTTTTAGTTGAGCTATGGGATATGGTATAGTAATTAGTAATGCTATAAATGTGGAAATGGGTACCTACCCATAAAGGTTCTGAAAGTACAATTGCTTCGCTATTTATAATGTGTGTTTTGGTTAAGCAATGGGATACAGGTTAATAATGCTAAAAAGGTGTTCCTGTATAGTTTCTGATATTAGAACTGTTTCGCTATTAAAATATGTGTTTTAGTTGAGCAATAGAATATGTGATAGTAATTATGCTACAAATGCGAAAATGGATACCTATAAGGTAAAGGTTCTGAAATTATTTGACTCTTAAGCGGATACGTTGATTTTATTTTCGTCCTTCTCACTCTTATGAATACGTTGGTGGGTTAGGTTAGGTTAGGTTAGTATGCAGCGTTGCGGAAGAATATAACAGAAAATCTTTGTTTTACCTAATTACTTCAAAAACTAAACCAGTTATTTAAATGTCGTTCTGGGCGTTTTTAGGAATTATTTTTTACCGATACATTCAAACAAAAATTACAATTATGTCCATCTTAGTTTTCGATGGAAATTAGAAAAATGGAGATTTTGGAGCAATTTTTGGGAGAACTTTTTGGCGAGAAATTTTTATCCAATCGTGTTTCTGAAGTTAGGTTAACACATATGCTGTTTTTCCCAGAAAATCCAGGACTCCCACGGGATTTGTAAAACACCGAAATTCACGCGGGCGAAGCCGCGGGCAAAAGCTAGTTTCGATTATAAAATCAGAACCTTACAGTCTACAGACATCGTGTGCGATATCGGACTCTACCGCCAAGTTTGGAAAATTATTTTGCACCAAGAAGCTGGCAAGAAACTCGAAATTGCGCTTTTTATATTTTGGGTCACATGTGATCAATTTTGTTATGCAGTTTTCACATAAATAGGTAACGGAATTTATGTTGAAACAGACATTTTAATATTGGATGGATTACGTGGTTTTTTTCGACGCTTGCAAACCTCTGGCGGGGCCTTTTAGTTTTTTAACTTTTTAACCGAAGGATGAGGGATTTAACTGCGCGACGCAATTACCGCGCTTTGTGCCAGAGAGAGGCAAAAACACGATCGACTTTCTAATTTATTGCTCGCCATTGCCGAACTTTTTAAAGACAAAACTAAAACAATCTAACTGCTAAATTGCACAAAAAATAACCTAACCTTAACAGCTCGTTATGACGGCTGTAAAAGAAAGCATATTTGAATATCTGTTACTATTGCCCCTTTTTATTGTCTAACTGTTACATTGTTTAGCTTAAAAAACGGTTCTTGGAGAGAGTACGTAAAACGGTCGCTACGGAGAAAGGGCCTGCACCCTCGGCCGCGCCGGCTGTTCCTAGACATTGTAATAAGTTGTACAGAGTATCCATTAAGTGTTTACCTGACAGGAGTGCAAAATACACGCTCAAGTTGTCCGCAGAAATAGATACACTGGCGATTATGCTCGTTGAAATATTAAACACCCCCATGCACATGGCGAAAACATGATTAGTTCTATTTGGAATGAAATGTCAAATCCTTTTAGTAGTCTGTGGGATTACTTAGAGATTACGAGAGATTCTTTTATTTTGATGTAGAGAGCCGTGAGCGAGTGGTCAGGCTTCACACTCTGAGGCATGCAGATGCCATTAGGTATATATTTTTCCTTGACCCCTAAGGAACGGAAAGTAGCAGCTAATTAATTAATAGTAAATAATAAAGCTTCATGATATTCAGGTATAGTTACACATATTGGAACAATAGTAAAGATTCCGACGAATTGAGAACCTCCTCTTTTTTTTGAAGTCCGTTATAAAAAGACGTGGCACTCCGGGAGTGCAGACAGAAGTGGAAACTCAAACAAAAAAGATGTCTGTTACGGTAACAGTGTGGGGTGTCAGTAACGGGGTTGCGAGTAAAATGGGTTTTAATATCAATAAAATATTATACATATAAAAAAGTCAAGTTAATCCCCTAGTATCTTAAGAGCTTATATAGGAGAAAATGAAAGAGTGGCGTGATTGGTAGAGTGCAGGGTGCTGAGGATCGAACCCTGCGCTTCTGAATACAATGCCGCAGTATTAGTTATTGCACCGCAAGGTGTTTGAGGTTCATTTACTATGATTGTCTCTGGACGGTATATGTTGTATCAGTTTGTGTTGGCGAGTTGGTAGTAGCAACGTGTTTATCAGAAGAGGCTGCAGTAACCGGCGCTGTGGCGTGGGGCGATGTAGTTTATCGGGGTAACGTATGCAAGCTCCGGCGACCTTTGCAAGTCCCGTTGCGCGGCGGGGGCGGGCGGGCCTGCAGCACCTGCGCACGTTGGGGTCCCGCTACGCGCCCGACCCGCCAGGACTGACCTTAACTCGGCAGCCAGTTGCCACTGCACTAGGCTGCCTAGGGTTTCAGTAATTATGTTGTTATAGACTCGAGGAATGTGGCGCGACATCGTTTAAATAGAAAACAACGTATAAATATTGCGTTTTTAATTTATTAGATATATTTTTTAGCCAGTTAGCAGACTCGTTGGTTTAGTACACCGTTATTTGTTGTCTATTTCAATTCAATAATTGAATTGTAACAAGTCGACACTGTCGATGTGAAAATCAAACGTTAATTTTACAAGTTTATTGAGATTTAGTAAAAAAAAATGTTATTGAACTACTCAAGGACTTTTAAAAACTAATCAAGATTTAAAATAGTATATAAATAATACCTATGTGCATAAAATACAAACTCAAAATTAAATTGCCCACACATGAAATACTTTTTTTATTCTTTTCGTAGAGCACTTTTTTTTCTACAAATAAATTAAATTATTTTTGCGCGAGTATAATCCTACTTTTCATTTACAATCGTTTTCGTTGGACAAACCATTTTCAAAATTCGAATGTTACCTCGAACTGTTGTCTATCACGATACAGTGGTCGTGTAACGACGGGCACGTACTGCGCGCAATATTCAATCAAATATTCAGTGAAGTGGCCGCGACGGTAGACACTCATACCCTGCTCGGCTATAGAGCTCAGTTCGGCGCAGCGCACACGGTCGGTGAAGAGCCGTCAAATCTGCAGCTTATTGAATATCGATTATGTGCGGCGCGGTCCGCGGAGGCGATGTCGGCCGCTTTCACGATGAACCAATATGGTGCAATACGTGTAATATGCAGTAATTCGTGCCTCGTAAGCGTGCATCTCATATCCGATCACAGGCCGCGGCTCCGACCGAGAGACCGCTGTCACGTGTGTACAACGATTGAAACCACGAATTTGATGTACAGTGTACACCTACCCCACAATGTCTCGCCTTACTCTACATTTGAGTAACATCGAAGAAGTCGTTAGCATTTTTGGAATTTTTATGTGGCACAGTATCCGTGTGCTTATTCATCCGACAGTTTTATATCATTTGATGATTTTTACTAAATATCAAGTGAAGGTAAAAATGAACAAACCTCACTTATGTTTTTTTACTGTTTTAGTTTCAATACTCATACTTATTCATAAAATATGATTTTACAAAAATAATAATTATTATGACTCAAGATATTACTCCCATGATGTGAGTTCCACTAAAAGTTCCTTTAAATTGACACCATTTACTAATTAAGTAAAAGCTCTTGTAGTTTGTAAATACTCTATCAGCATTTTAATATACTACCTACTTCCTTGTAGAAATGGAAAAGAATAACCTTCTAAAATGTTAAAAGTTAAGGGAACGCATAACCCGAAGATAAAGCATCTCGTGGGCTCTTAGTGTAATCGTGCACTACTCTGGATCGGTCGGGTGCTATAGTCGTCGCTGACTTATTGCCTGATCAGAATACGTGTGCATCATTCGGATCCCTCCATGAGAAATCAGAAACACTCACCGTCTCTGTGAGATTGACGTGACGAGCGGACGTGACGAGGGCTGCCTGCAGCTGATTATTTCGAACCAGGGCATGTGATAGCAGCACTTGTCTCTCCGTCATTTTGACGATTGACGACTTCCCTGACAGTCTGACATAGTCGGCAGAGATTTCAAATTTTAATACTTTCTCCATAAACTAATTGGATTGTTTGGTCTGATTTCCACCCTGCCGGTTTAGACTCTACGCCAAATGATTTGGCGTTCCGGTGCGATGCTGTGCAGCAATCGTTAGGAGTTGTAATCCCTTCCATGTTAAGGAAATAACATCTTGGACTGCATCGTCACTTTATATTGAGATTGCAGTCATACTAATTTGCAGTGTGTAAAGAGACATGAAAACTGGACAGGGCAGACGGCGCGAAAAAATTTCGCTTGTTTATCGGTGCCAAAAATGCTTGTTTGCCAACAACAGTAAGGCCACACTGTAGTTCGCTCAGCAGCCACCTATATAGTAATTAAATGCAATGTGTCGCCTAATAATGAAAGATCTACCCAAATAAGCCTTTGCTCTTGCAATACAGCAATGAGTTATAAGCTATACAGTTATACACATTATTGCAACACACGTCGGCCCCTCGCATGCAGTGACTGCAATTAGCACTGATGCTATCTGCTATTATTATACAGCATAATATGAGCTGTCCGGCGACAAACACACGACATTCACTTTCTGTCATTTTATAATATCTTCATTTACTACCCTGTTGGTCTTATGGTGAGCATTTTCGACAGTAGACCACTAGATCTTGAGAAATAACGAGATTTATGATACTGGGGAAATTTAGAGTGCACCTTTATTTGTAAAACATTGCGGTGCGCTATTATAATATACCTATCCCGTATAATTAGTAAATACTTTTTAAAAAATTTAATCTCCATGGATGAAATGCATATTTACCGATCTCGAACCCCCAAGTTGAAACTTGTGCTCCTAGCCAATCCTGCACAGAAGATGTATGTGATACCTATTGTGTAACGGCTTGGCTGGGGTTGTCGTGCGACGCGTGCGCGGCACCTGCAGCACACACACACACACAAACGCGCACTGTGCGAGGGTCAAGGCCGCGTGCGCGTGCGCCGCTAGGGACCCGCCAACGGTTTTACTCCTATCGCATCCACTTATGAACGTTATTTACAGATCCACAATCCATAGTTAACTGTAAAAATGAAGAGGTGACTGACTGACTTAATAATAATTTTTCAAGGCATATCTTGATTTTCTTGGGCTGAAATTAACGTAGGTATTCGCTAAGAAAGAATTTTTGAAATTAGTCTATCTCCAAGAAAGATAACCTTCACGAGAACAAAGCCACAAGCATCCTTTAGTCGGACATAAAATTTTATTCGAAATTCAAACCCCTAGGTGGGTACCAACAAAAAGAAAAGTCCAGATTCATTCATTCACTCACACCCAAATCAACAGCTCAGACCTCAGAATCAGAGGTCTAGACTAAGAGAAGTTAAATTTTGCACAGATATTCCTTTCTTTCGAGATTCCCGCGTTATCCTCCGGTTGAAGTAAGTAGGACGACGACGATCCAGGACTTCAGACTTTTCTATACTTGTTTGTGAATTCATTAATTAGGAATTACATGATTGATTTTTTTTTCATGTTAAATAATATGATTTGAGCTTATTAAGCTTATGCTTGCATACTCATTTTTGTCTTACATACAATGTGTAATTAGATTTTAAACAATTATTTTTAATTAATTGAAAACCAACGTTATGTAAATTGCATTCGGTTGGTATGAGTAGATTGTAATTGTGCGACTTGTAATTTATACCTGTCTAGCTGACAGCGATAAGTAGCTGCGTGGAGCGGGTGCCTGCTCCATGTGCGGTAATTTAACTAAATATTAACGAGTAAGTAGGTAGCCCAGTGAAAGATTAATTAAATGAGATTACATTAATTATGTCAGTGGTTGTTGCGGCCAAAGACTTTATTTAAAAGAACATTAATTAATTATCTGTGATTCAAATCTGTGTTTTTATGATTTTTAGTTTATCTGTGCTTTTATTCTCTTCTTGACATGAGTCTATGGTCTTGACATTGGTTGTAAAAAAATTTAAATTTGAATTTGAAAATTGCAATACAACGTTACTAATCTTTGAAGAAAATGGTGTAATTATTTCATTCACCAAACTATCCTAAAGTATCCCGAGTTCCTGACATTTTGCTGCTTGCTCCTGAGGTCGGCCGCCACCAGCGAAGAAACCTGGAGCCCGCTGCCGCCAAGACATGGTCCATTTCGACGGATAGGACTACTCGGCCAACATGAGTGAGAAGACAGAAAAGGAGCTTATCAAAACCCGAGCGAGCTTCAAAGGGCGTTTAACAGCATTCTCCAACTACCTCAATGGATTGGGAGATTCGCTGACTCCAGTGCAGGTGACTGAGCTACAGCTGCGGACCGGTAAGCTTGACCATCTCTACCAACAATTTGATGAAGTGCAGTTAAAAATTGAGTGCATTGTTGATGATATTAGTGTGGCACTACCCGAGAGAAATGAATTTGAGTCTGTATATTTTAAAGTTCTGGCGAGAGCACAAGACATTATCGCGCAGAATGCTGAGAAACCAAATGAGGGCTTATGTAGTGATAGATGCTCATCTAAACATGGCAACCAGCCTGTAAAGCTTCCAACTATTTCATTGCCTAAGTTTTCTGGTTCATGGAAGGATTGGTTAGGTTACAGAGACACGTTTTCTAGTCTTGTGGACTCGAATGAAGACCTTAGTGAAATAAATAAATTCCATTACCTCCGGGCATCCTTAGAGGGTACAGCAGCCATAGTTATTCAGTCGATTGAATTGAGTGCACAAAATTATTCAATAGCGTGGAGCCTGCTTTGTGAACGATTTGATAACAAACGAATGCTCATTCAAAATCATGTTAGTGCATTATTAGATATTGAGCCTATAACTCGGGAATCATCAGATAATATAAAGGGTATTATAGATGCAGTTAATAAAAACCTGCGGGCATTAGAGTCATTAGGGGAACCCACCTCACATTGGGATACTTTACTTATTCATATACTTAGTAAGAGGCTTGATTCAAAAACCTTCCGTGAGTGGGAGGAGTTTAGAGGTAAATCAGAAAAAGATGTTAATTTAGAATCATTCATGAAGTTTTTGCGCAACCGAGCAGATTTACTTCAAACTATTGAGGTTTCCAAATCTAGTGTCAAACAAAGAGCTTTAGTGTCAAAGTCAGAACCTATAGTTGCAAATAATAATGTTAATGTGAATCATAATAATGCGGCTAAGATGAGGTGTTGTCCAGCCTGTCGTGGTGATCATTTTCTTCAGAATTGTGAGCAGTTTCTGGCCATGAGTGTTCAAGAACGTCGCAAGATAATACCACAGTACAGGGTCTGTTTTTTGTGTTTCCGGCCTGGACACCGGGTAACCCGGTGCCGTGGACCTCGCTGTAGAAGGTGCCGGGGCAAGCATAATGGACTTTTATGTATGGGTGAACATTCAGGGTTGCCATCGGATGCACAGGTACCAACTGACAATGATAGGGTTGTCAACAGAGTTGGATCACATGATAGGGTTGTCACCGGAGTTGCACCACATGATAGGGTTGTCACTGCAACTGCACCCCAAAATAGGGTTGTCAATAGAACTGCGTCCCAAGCTCAGGTGCAGTTAAGCCCTACCTTATGACTAATGACATCACATGATCAGAACTTCATGGAAGAGTCTAAGTGTGGTAAAGATGTCTTTTTGTCAACAGCGTTTGTTAAAATTTGTGATAGGCAGGGTTGTGAGAGAATAGTGCGAGGATTGCTTGACCCGGGTAGTACCTCAAGTTATATAACAGAGAAGGTGTGCAGTTCTCTTGATTTGCCTTTCTTAAATGTGCATGAGCCTATATTTGGCATAAATAATTCTATGTCCCTGGCATCCAAGCTGTGTCGTGCTACTGTAAGGTCTATGAATGAAAGTTATTCCACTGATTTGGTGTGTTATGTTCTGCCTTCTATTACCGATGATGTTCCTTGTCGAGAGATTGATATCTCCAATTTTTGTATTCCGAATGATGTGGTTCTAGCAGATCCCCAATTTCATGTTCCTGCTGGGGTTGACCTATGTTTGGGGTCAGATATTTTCTGGGATTTGTTAGGCACTCGGAGCTTTAGACAAGGCTATGATAAACCTGTCTTGTGGGAATCCAGACTAGGTTGGTTAGTAGGTGGACGATTGTTGAACAGGCATAAGTCAACTAATCAAGTTACTAAGTTTAGCTATTTGTCTACAGGTGATTCTGAGGTTTCAGCTATTCTCAATGAGGACATGCAAGCACTCCTATGCAGATTTTGGCAGTTAGAGGAAGTGAGCGTCCAGTCATCATACTCTGCGGAGGAGAAGGCGGCCGAAGAGCACTTTGTCACCAACATGTCACGTTTGGAGGACGGGCGATTTTGTGTTAGACTTCCGTTAAAGAAGTCACGTGACATGCTGGGGGATTCGTTTGAACGAGCTAAACAGTGTCTTTTGGCAATAGAGCGTCGATTCAAAGCACAGCCTTTGTTTAGAAAAAGATATGTTGACTTCATGTCTGAGTATATCGCACTAGGTCACATGTCGGAATGTAACCCTAGGGAGGCCCGACTAGGGAATATTATACCACATTTTGGACTGACGCGTGAAACAAGCAGCACAACTAAATTAAGGGTCGTTTTTAATGCCAGCAGTCCCACGACGTCAGGCGTCTCTTGTAATGACCTGCAAATGGTAGGTCCAACGGTTCAGGATGATCTCTTGTCAATTTTGTTAAGATTCCGAACCCATAAAATTGTATTAGCTGCGGACGTGGAGAAGATGTATAGGCAGATTGTTGTGCACCCCGAGGATAGGAAATTGCAACGAATCCTGTGGCGGAGATGTCCCTCAGAGCCAATTAAAATATATCAGTTGAACACTGTCACATATGGTACAGCTAGTGCTCCATTTCTTGCTACTAGGTGTCTTAAACAAATCGGATTGGAGTGTTCCGATGCCAAAATTCGAGAAATTATACTCCACGACTTTTATGTGGATGATCTGCTAACAGGTGGGGACTCGGTTACGGAGGCTAAAGAGATTAAGGAAAAGGTTTCAGCAGCTCTGCTATCAGCCGGGATGCCTCTGCGGAAGTGGCAATCCAATGACGCACTTGTTGTTTCGGTACGAGACACCAATGCAACCCTGTGTTTGAACATGGGTGACTCTCAGACTGGTAAAACGTTAGGTTTAGATTGGAAATCAGGGCCTGATGAGCTTAAGTTCTCAATTGATGTTGGAGATACAAATGCATTTACAAAGCGAGGGTTGCTGTCCGTGATTGGACAAATATTTGATCCTTTGGGGTTATTGTCTTGTTGCACTATTACTATGAAAATGTTGTTGCAGAAACTTTGGTTGCACAAGTTGGCGTGGGATGATCCTTTGCCATTGGATATTGTTGGAACTTGGAGTTCAGTGTTAAAAAATCTACCGACCTTGAATACCTTACGTATCCCTCGTCGAATTCTTGGTGACTCTTATACCAGGGTTGATTTGCATATATTTTCAGACGCCTCGGAGGGTGCGTACGGTGCTTGTCTGTATGCCAGAAGTGTCGATGATGAAAATAATGTTTGTGTCAGGCTATTAGTTGCGAAGAGCAAAGTAGCTCCTTTGAAACCGAGGACCATTCCACAACTTGAACTCTGTGGCGCTTTAGTAGGAGTTCGACTTTATGAAAAGGTGAAGTCGTCTTTAAGAGTTAAAATAGGGCACACCACATTCTGGACAGATTCGACAATTGTTCTTGGTTGGCTTAAAATGGTACCTAGTAGACTCACTACCTTTGTTCGCAATAGAGTAGGAGATATCTTGGAAAGGACAGGGAAGGATTGCTCTTGGAGGCATGTTCCAACTAATCATAATCCAGCTGATCACTTGTCGCGAGGTGTTGATATAGCTTCTGTCCCGACGCTTGAGTTGTGGTGGTCAGGGCCAAGTTTTTTGACAAAGGATGTGTCACAATGGCCATCCAATAATATCGTTGCTGGATCACTGCCAGATCTTCGAGCAGAGGTTTCATTGCATGGATCAATTAATACTAACAATGATATTGGAAAAATTATTGACTTTGATAGATTTTCTAATTTCCTTAGGTTAAAGCGTTGCATGGTTTACGTGTTAAGGTTTATTAAAGCATGTAGAAAACAGAATATTAATTCTCAATTCATATCAGAAGATGAGCTGCGACATGCGTTGAATGTAATAATTAAAATATCTCAGCGGGAGTCATTCCCCGAATATGAAATGTTGGTTAAAAAGCGGAAAATACCCCCCAAAAGTCAACTTTTAAAATTTAATGTTTTCTTGGACGATGACAATATCATGCGTGTAGGCGGTCGATTAGACAATTCTCTGTTTGCTTATGATAAAAAACACCCGATCTTAATACAGTCCACTCATAGATTTACGAAGCTTTTGTTTGATTATGAGCACAGGAAATTGTTTCATGCAGGACCACAGTTACTTCTTGCATCTATCCGGGAAACCTATTGGCCTATCGGAGGACGTAATTTGGCTAGATTATGTTACCATAAATGCATGTTATGCAAGCGACTGAAAGCTCAAGTGGTTGCGCCCCTGATGGGTAATTTACCTGCTACTCGAGTGATGTCTGGAGGTTACCCGTTCGAGTCCGTAGGAGTAGATTACGCGGGTCCTATAATGAGCGCGAGTCGACAGGGACGTGGGTGTCGCCTTCTTAAAGTTTACATAGCTATTTTTGTTTGTTTTACGACTAAGGCGATTCACATAGAACTTGTGGGAGACCTAACAAGCGATAACTTCTTGTCAGCTCTGCGCCGCTTCATCTCTCGGAGAGGTAAGCCCAGAAATTTATATTGCGATAACAGTACGTCGTTTGTTGGTACATAAAGAGATTGGCAAGTTCCTGGAGCGCAGTGGTGACTCGGTTGCTGAATCTGCAGCCAGTGAGGGAATAGCCTTTCATTTTATACCCCCATATGCTCCTCATGTCGGAGGCCTGTGGGAGGCAGGAGTAAAGTCTGTGAAGCATCATTTACGGCGAGTAATCGGAAATTGTAATCTGACGTACGAACAGTTGAACACAGTCCTAGTTCAGATTGAAGCCATATTAAACTCACGTCCGCTCACACCCCTTTCATCGGATCCAGCCGACCTGCAGCCGCTCACGCCGGGACACTTCCTCATTGGGCGACCTTTGACCGCCCTACCAGTACCTAACTATGAAAACACTGCCGAGAACCGGCTGACGAAATTCCAGCGCATAGAGCAATTACGGCAACACTTCTGGACTAGATGGAACAAAGAATACAGTGAGCTGCAGAGCAGATCTAAATGGCGCTTGGATCAATCTTCTTTGAAAATCAATGAGCTGGTGGTGTTGAAGGAGGATGGTCTTTTCCCTCTCAAATGGAAACTGGGAAGAGTCGTCGCAGTTTGCCCTGGTTCAGATGGAGTAGCCAGGGTAGCAGATATCCGGACGGCTGGTGGAGTTGTGCGGAGATCCTTTAGCAAAATTTGTCCGCTGAGACAGGAGTTCTGTTGAAAGCGAGCTTTCAACGCGCCCGGGCATGTTGCGGCCAAAGACTTTATTTAAAAGAACATTAATTAATTATCTGTGATTCAAATCTGTGTTTTTATGATTTTTAGTTTATCTGTGCTTTTATTCTCTTCTTGACATGAGTCTATGGTCTTGACATTGGTTGTAAAAAAATTTAAATTTGAATTTGAAAATTGCAATACAACGTTACTAATCTTTGAAGAAAATGGTGTAATTATTTCATTCACCAAACTATCCTAAAGTATCCCGAGTTCCTGACATTTTGCTGCTTGCTCCTGAGGTCGGCCGCCACCAGCGAAGAAACCTGGAGCCCGCTGCCGCCAAGACAGTGGTTGTTGTCAAATTTTCCGCTCCTCAGCGCAGCGCGGTGCGCGCGCGCACGATTTATAATGCCGTTTTGTGGCCGGGGCTCGGACGCAACGCTCGATCAATTTGACATGCTCCGCTCCTGCCTACTTTACATTTATTAAATATTTCGCTGGAAATTAGGGTATCTTCTAGGTCAAGAAACCCTATTTCTATTTTGGTTGGGTTCTTAACAAGATCATTGTTTGTTAACCACGTCGTGGTGTAATTAGTTACCTACATGAGTCAACAATTCATTGGGAACCGTTCATTATCCCAATGTCAAGATAGTGTAGGATTTTCTATTAGTAGGATTTTACACACTCTTTAGAGACGGTTTACTTGTTTATATGAAATCGGTTTAAATACTAACAATAAGTGGATATGCATGATAATATATTAACTGTAACCGTGTAACCGTGTATTTACTGTATTGTAAATCGATTACATATTATTGGATCGAGTTAGGTACACTAAAGGTGCTAATAAGATAAAACACTGTTGTCCTTACTGCTTACCTATTTGGTGTAATTACTTGAATGGTAGGCTAGAACGTTTTCAGAATGGATTTTGACGTCGGTTTGTAATTCGTTATTACGTCTTTCGGGTTATTACAAGTTGTTAACTTGTTACATCGATTCATTGATTTATAAACTAAGGATTTAGGGTCAGCGCAAAAAAGTGTCCGAACCGAATGACATACAAAACGCGAAAAGACATACAATTGCACTTGAGTCTCGTGTTTGAAAATTAGGCTGTACAGTAATGGTTTTAAGACATAAATTACAATATTTTAGTTTGTTTATAAAAGTACTCACGTACCCTCGTTTATATAGGTTTTCTCGGGACACATTTTTCGTGAATTTTGTATTACACCCGTCGTCCATAGATTTATAAGCCTATGCATCGATTCTAATCTCGTATCGGTTATACAATAAATTCTATATCCAAAAACGTGTAACTCTATCGAATTCTTAGCATCATTGTACTATGTTGTACCTAGTAACTGTGCGTCTGTGCTGTCGTCCGCCGCTCGTTTGCATACATGTAATTGCTGATATGGCGTATCAGATACTCAGATCCGAGCAGTCGTAGCATGATGTCTTAATTATTGCGACGCGGAACTACCGCGCGGATAATATTAGTGGCTGATGCTATCTGCGCCATTTGCATGAACACGCCGAACTAATGTACGCGCACTCACAATTACCATCTACATAAGTAAATCTCATCGTTTTAGACATACTCGGATTATGTTGTTCATAATTTAACTGCTTCTCATTTGAATATGAAATTAACATCCTACATTTTTTTGTACTTTTGGGTGAGTAAATAGACTCATTATATTTATTAGCTACGTCATTGTAAGCTCGACTTTGTGTAAGAGAAGTATATTCTCTTGAACGCCAATAGTTATTTTACTTTAAAGAGTACGATGCAGGCATTTGCAGCAGACAATCATTTGCATTCGAAGGATTCAGCCGTTATGTCCTCTCCAAAAATCCTGGAACTCTTCGAACCTTCAAGTATGAAAATGAAAATAAAAATCTTTATTTTTCACATAGACCTAAATATGAAAAGTCAAAACTCTACCGAACTTGGCGGTAGAGTTTTGCAACTGAGCAAAATTGGCAAGAAATTTGGCACTTGCTCTTTTCAAGATTTTTTTTTCATCGATTTAAATGAGACTCAATACCACTGCTTTATTAACGGTTGTCATTTCTAAATTGCATCATTATTCGATTAATTTCATAATAAATGATAAAAATATTATAATTGACATTACCCCGAGTCAATAGCAAACTTTTTATAAGTAATCATAAACCCCTAAAGTGGATCAACATTGTGTTTAAACACCGCTCCTCTGGGAACACGTAGCGGGAAGGCTTGTCGTGCAGTGTGTAGCGTGGAGCACACTCTGATGCTATTCATAGAGCCTGTTCCCGCCCCTCGGAGGGCGCGTGAGTGTTTTAAGACCTTCCAAATTGATTCACTCTCCTTTTTATGCCCCACTTGTACCTACATCATATTTTTTCACATTTTGTTCTCCAATAAATTGCACTTACTTACCGATTTTTGTTTCCCCTTTTGAGGTAAAGGACCCTTGAAAGAGTTCTTTTACTTCACTTTCTTTTCTTAAAAATGGTTTTTAAATTTTTTGTGTTTACTAGTAAGTACTTACTTAGCTACCTATACCTTCTTGCATTTTGTGATGAAGAATTATTTGATAAAATATAGAAAAGCAGTGAGCGAGTTTTTGGTGGTACTTTAGCGGTTGAGAGGGCAATAGGGAAATTTCCCTCCAGGCAGGTGTTGTGCCTGGGGACCGCTTGTGATCCATGCGTGTGACGTCAGAAGTTGTATTTATAGAACGCTCGTCGAATGCTCCGTCAGCGTGTGCTATTGCGCGAGTTACGCCACCTGTCGTCAGCTATCGAAGACTGCTATCGAAGACCGCTACAATCACTCCCCTCTGAGACTGTTAAGTCGTGTGTCGTCGTGGTGCATCTGGTGCGTGTCAACAGCGTGCAGCATCGTGGAAGTGCGTCAGCGATACCTGGTTGACTTGGGTGGACTGCGTGCCGGCGAGGTGTGAGTGACCTTCGAACCGGGAGTCCGTTGATGATGCGGCGGCGCGCGATCAGTGAGTCGATCGGCGGTGAGTGACGTGTCGCGGTGACCAGTGAGTCGGTCGGCGAAGACTGGGAGTCTGATGCGAGGAATGAGGTTTGCGGTTGCTTCTTCGATGTTGTAGCGGTTGATGTGGTTCTTGCGGATGTGGTTCTTGCGGTTGCGGTTGTTGCAGTTGCGGTTTCGTTGTTTTTTTTTTGTTGCGTGTTCTTCAGTTGCTGTGTGCCATCTGGTGGTGAATGATGAAATCACGTCGGGCGGCACCAATGTAGCGGTGCAGAGGGCAATAGGGAAATTTCCCTCCAGGCAGGTGTTGTGCCTGGGGACCGCTTGTGATCCATACGTGTGACGTCAGAAGTTGTATTTATAGAACGCTCGTCGAATGCTCCGTCAGCGTGTGCTATTGCGCGAGTTACGCCACCTGTCGTCAGCTATCGAAGACTGCTATCGAAGACCGCTACAGTACCTTTGGTTAGGCCCTTAGGGTGATACATAAACTTACTTTTCTGATCAGTGCTGTGATACCCAAGCGTGGCGGAAGCTAAGTAAAGTTAATTTAGAGATTATGAAATGACAATTGACTCTATATGAAATCATAACGCAAGATCTAGTGCTTCGTGTCGTGTTTAAAGTGTGTCTCCACCCGTCACTGTATTTAATTGACACGGACATAACTTATTATTCATAGATTAGATCACAGCATAATAAGTCAACATTTATTCAGGTTTAAAAGCTCAGAGACAATAAGTAGGTAAGCAATGAGCCAATAAACGCTTAACTTACCTACGACGGTTATTGTATAGGAACGGTGGTGTGAACTGATCTGTTATCAGTTATCACTATCATGCAGTGAGCAATGACAGGCGCTATCACTGGAGGTCGCGCTGTAAACGGCCGGTTTCATTGCAGTGACCCGGAGCACTCGTGTAGGTATTATGCTGACCGATCCCTTATTCAAACATGCCACTCACTGCACTGTCACATTGCACTGTCGCACTGCAATGTGACGCTGCACTGTCGATGTCCACCCGCGCTCACCACTTTTTTGACGTCTTTTCCAATTCATAATTTGATCACAATTGGTGTCTGAATGAACGGTTTAAATGCACTTGCCAAGAGAGTGAATGTTGATTATTCTCTTGAAAACACATAAATTATTAGGGAAGTGTCATTATATAGGCACACAATAATTATAATCTGCCGGAAGGGCGTTCCATACTGTAAATCAGTGCGTGCCAGGAACGTCGATATTTTTTTTGAAAGTGTAGATAAAAAGCTATGCTTAGAACGTTCTGTCGACTTATAGTCGCACTGACTTTTAAAACTTTAGTTGTTCCTGTAAGTAGGTACTCCTAAGCATAATTATCGTTCGCTAACTGAAGGAGTATATGTATAATTACGATGAGTAATTGCTTTAATATTGTAATTAGCTCGTTTTATATTCATTCAAAATGAGCTCGGGAGTAATTTTGTCCAAAAAGAATCAGATGTTTTCGGTTCAAATACATTGTGATTTCAACATGTTAGATTGCATTTTGTATATTTAATTCTCAATATAAGTATAACACACTTGTATAACACACTTCTAGTATACTTTCATTGTATACAGCAACTTCGCACTTTCAGATATTCAGTTTATTATCTATTTTTAAAACTTACTGCCCGACACACCCACGTTGGAACACGTCGTCCGAGCGAGCCTCATTCTTTTATTGTGCGCGGCAACGAGCACTCGACTACAAAAACACGTCTCGTTTTTGTTAATTTAGGTTCAAAGTGAAAAAAAATTAAGTGTTCAGTGTTAAAACTTGCTTAATTTTCTATACTGATAATGCTTAGACGCTAGTAAAAATTATTATTATAACAAAAATAAAATAAAATCAAATCATATAATTGTGCATTCATCTTCGTCAGACTCCGAGGAAAGAGGGTAAGTGAAAATTAACCTTTTTTCCCAGATATCACATCAACTCAAATATCAATGCTGACGAAAGTGTGTCCAAAAATTGAAATCCTAAGGCATCTCTAAGCTAACTTGGAGGGTATCACATTGAGGTTATCACGAAAGTATAGCATGATGCGCGAAATAGTCCAGGCATCTCTAAGCTAGCTTGGAGGGTATCACGTTGAGGTTACCACGAAAGCATAGCATGATGCGTCAATGCTCCTGGAGGTTGACTGCGGGTCAACACGAAGGATTTTAAAAAAACTCAAAGGACTTTGCGGATACCAACGGGGGACGATGTCGGTGTGGCGCTGTTCTCGGCTTCACTACAAGTGGCTCCGCATGACCTCCAGGACCTTGATCCCGAATTGCTATCGGCGCTCAGTCACAAGAACTATATTAATGGTTAGTCCCGACAGTTGTAAAATTCTAGCCGACCTTCATTGCAAAGAATCAAATAGTTTATTTGATATACTTGCCTGGCTTATGAATAGCCAGTTAAATGTTATAGCCTTTTATCAGTGATAACTATTTCACGACTTAAAAACTAATTCCACGAGGGTACCAACGCGTCGAACTTTTGTAACTATGTACCTACAACAATAATGTTTAGATTTTGTGGTGGAAAATAATTTTACTTACTTTCGAAAATTAATGTTCAGATTGTGTAATGGGATGATAATTTAACTGTTAGCTCAAATAAGTTAACAATATTATGTATAATGTACCATTAGTCTGGAAGTTTCATTGAAGTGAATTGTTAAATTCTTTCTGAAACTAATAAAAATCTTAAACCACAACGCGTCCTGAACTGAGAAGAAGCTTAAGTATTGACAAATGACATTTTGTTTCGACAAATGATAAGTAATTAAAGTTCACGAACGGGAACAGATGTTTTTTCGGAGAAATAGTTTCGGGCATTATACTAGTTTCAATGGTTACTGATCGTCAGGTGTTGTAAATAAAGAAACCAGCAGGGCGCGGCGGGCGACTTTGCTATCGACACCCACCGCTGGGACAGCGCAATCTCGTTTCTCGAGAAACTAGCTGGCCCCCTCTCGTTACGGCTCGGCCAGCAGGGGGGGGCGTGACACACTTGAGTATTGGCGATCAGCCGCGAGGAAGATGCGACGTGACAGCGAGTTTCCAGCATCAGCCACAACAACGACCAGGTTCATCGACGACGCTAGACATTAAGGTACCTATATGCCAGTTGTCTTCAACATTTTGAAGTTTATTGGTTACATATCACTGACAAGGAATCCGTCACGATCTATAATCTAGAATTTCGGGAGTTATAATAAGTGAAGACTATTTTTTGACTTTCACTAGGTGTACAAATGTACGTACATTCAATAAAATATTTTAATGAATTGAACAAATTAAGGAACTAGCTCCAAAAAATTATTATTACATAATACCATTTTAAAAATCGTACACTAACACAGTGTACCGCCTTTACACGTTCACAGCAAAGGAAAAGCGACAAATGTCTTTGACAATCGACATTTCATTTTTGGGTGAGATAATGTGAGAGTGAGTCACTGCATGTTCGATTATAGTTAAGATGTGTCTAACCTCAAAATCTGACGTAGTAAAAGATACATTCTAAATTTAAAGGCGTTGAATGAATTTGTAGTTCAAAATCTTTTGAAATTGATAGTTCATAGAACAACTTACAAGCGAATACCTAAAAAGGGTTTTATGCCTATGAACTGAAGAATCTTATTTTAAAGTACCGATTCATCCTTGGCAAAATACACAAAGAAGTTGTGACTCATCTCAGATACTTACCGCGGTTTTTTCATGAAGATTTGTTAGGTGTTAGAGTGTTAAAGTTATTTACTACCCTCAAAACAAGCTCAGTTTCCTAGTTTTATTTTAATTTCTGACGATATGGCAGTATCGTTACCGCAAACTATGACGTGAATGATGTAACAATTCAAATTCTGTAAAGAATTTTATACGCTTAACGCGTTGTATCACCTAAGAGTTAAGCTTAATTCCGATTAAAAGTCCTAGTCCGTATGAAAAATTAGACTTTAGACGCAGCTGTTAGTCCATCATCGGTTATTCTATCAGATGGCCAGTGGTTACAAAACATTTTTTTTTTTAAGTCATCTAACTCCCTTAAACCTAAAAGGTTGAATTAGTGATTCACACGATTTCCCGGTCTAGATGAAAAATAATTCTTTTAATTAGAGAGATTTTTGTTTTTGTAATAATTAACGTTAAGATGAATCGAAATACCTCTTTACAGAGTTGATGGCCATATTTTTCGATACATTTATTTTGATACACATGATTTACATCAGTTGCTTAGGGGATATCAAATATCCTCATTTAAACGATTGGGTTAATTGTTTCTTATATTGAAATTAAAGATAATCAAAAAGCTGACCAAGAATTACATCCAGTTAATGGGATTAAGCTATCGCTGTAAAATTATATACTTCAAAGTTATTCAAAGAATTTATTCCAATTCACTTTAAAGTTATTCAAAGAGTTCAATCCAGTTATTGAATTTATCGCTTCTTGCAAAAATGCGAAATGTTATCAATACGAATGATGTCTGAACCCAGACGTCTTAGAAACAGACGCATTCTGAACATTTTGGAACACCAAGTTTACCTTTGCTTTTCTATCCATTCTTCTAGAGTTAGAATGCTTAAAGATACTATTATAGAAAATGCTTAAGGCATACATCGTCTAAGGACCTTTACAGCTTAGGGTCTTCTCCTTTTACATAAAGTGTCAAAAGACTTACTTCTTATAGTATATTTATTGATAATAAATAAATAAATATGGTCTTTTCGTAGAGAACCACAATTCATAGGAATTACTGTGGGAAGTTCTCTGAAGGCATTAAAGAAAAAAGAAGGACATTTTGTTGGAATTTTTAATAATTTATATGTTTCAAAACTTTTGTATTATTTACAAAGTTTTGTGGCAATACTGCTTTAATAACGACAGAGACCCGTACAATCCGTAAATTATAAGTCAACCTCGTAATTTCCAACAGAACAACTTGTTAACGACGTAGCATTGTGACGTCGGCATTGAGTTTAATTTTTTGCTGATGATTTTGGGTCAAATTAACAAATTAAAACAATGCTAAAAGGAATAAATAAATTAACGTCAAATACTACATAGGATCCTAAGATCGTATGCTAACACATTGCTCAATGGGTCTTAATAAGAGTTAATTGATCCTGTAACTTTATTAGCCTTAGGCAGTATGCACATCACATATAATGAAAACATTAATATCAGTAAAAGTTAGCATTATTGTATAAATCAAGAAAATTATTGAATTTATACAACGTCGGCTACCACTCGTGGCCAACCAGTTTTACTCATACCATAAATAAATAATACAAAAAGCCTTTTTTATTCTTTGATTAAATTTCTTAAGATTAATTAAAAGCAAGATGAACAATAACCTATGCAATCAATAATATAAAACGTAACTAAATTAATATTTTTTTAATTATAAATTTAGTGTAACTCATAACATACTTTAACGAAATTATAAAAATATGCCACAGCTTTGAAAAACAAATCGATATGTTGGTTATAAAATCTTAGACTAAAACATACGATAGACAACCTCCTGATAACGTTTAAGCGACGTCATAAGGTCGCCTGCAAACAGACCACCACGGAACAGGTGCTGGCGGCGGTCAGTATAAGAACGTGTCTGCCGAGGAATATGCTCTCTCACGAGAGGGGTCTGCGTTTCAGTTCACTCAGAACCAGGTACGCAACACTTTCGAGGTGAGCACGTAGTTTGTTGCTTGACCTCATCAGAAAGACAGTCGGTAGGTCACAATTATTGCAGACTTTTGCTAAGTTTTATAACCGCCCAGTGAGCGATGATGCTTCATTCACAAAAGCTATTTTGCTTTCTAATCATTAATCATTAACATTATTTAAATAATGTGACTGTTTTATTAATCCAGTGAATTAAACGTAAAGATTGGTTAATTAAATTCTTCTGTGGTATAAAGAGGACATATTATAATAGAAAACAATTTACAATCTATTTATGTCCACAATTTAACAAAAATTTTCATCTCTAAACATCTACAAGTGTGTTATACTTATATTGAGAATTAAATATACAAAATGCAATTGATGATTAAACGAACTTACCTGTAAGTGAAGTTCTATCACAATTGTATGAGTATATTTAATTCGAAGATATAAGGTCCCTCCCATACCCAAAGCCCATAAGTATTACGAAAATTTTGTTAAATGTACTCTAAAGAATGAGGCTCGCTCGGACGACGTGTTCCAACGTGGGTGTGTCGGGCAGTAAGTTTTAAAAATAGATAATAAACTGAATATCTGAAAGTGCGAAGTTGCTGTATACAATGAAAGTATACTAGAAGTGTGTTATACAAGTGTGTTATACTTATATCTTCGAATTAAATATACTCATACAATTGTGATAGAACTTCACTTACAGGTAAGTTCGTTTAATCATCAATAAACGTGTATATTTTATATGGGTAACGTGGATACTTAATCATGAAAGGGCCGTACCTATCTAAATAAATATTAGGACAACATATTTCTAGATCACGTTTTTCTTTCTAGTACCTAGGCATACTGTTGACAATGGTTACGAATTCAAAGGCAGCAAGTTGGTCTAATACTTATCCATTTTAGTTTCCATTTTATTTTCTTGAAACAATACTTTTGTATGTCTAATAGAATGAAGCAAAACAAATAGGACATGTTTTCATTTAGTGATGATCACTGAGTTAAAATAACACTCTCTAATAGGTTAATGTTCCATAACGGTTCCCATAGGTATATTAAACATGAAATTTATTTAAATAATGTTATATATTAATGTAGTTATTGTCATCCTGACAGCGCGTGTTAATAAGGCCCGTGTTCACTGAGCGCAACCCCGCGGCGCGATAACCGCGGCTCGGTGACACTCGCTGCAGCCTCGTTACACGACGCGCCAGACCCTGACGATGCACTGCCACCTTACAGCGGCGATACAGACAAGCAGACCTGTATAGACCACTGTAGACTCCTACAGTTATGGTTTAGAGTTCGGAACTTACAGTGAAGACTCCACCGTGAAATTTCATCGATCGCATTAATCCCTGCCTTGACGAAACCGTGTTTCATTAAACGTTTAGTTTTCTTCAGAATAACCATAAGTTTTTATTTGCTAAAATGTGGGAAAATTACTTGCGTACTGCCACTCATGGTTATCAAAACCTAAAGCCGTCGCCATCGACGGATACGTCATGGGGGACATTACTTCCTAGCAAACCATGTTCAAAAGCTTTAGTTAGATGGCGATTTTAAATGGAGTTTAGTTATAAATCAGAACAAGTATAGACTAATAGCACATCTAACAGCAATATGCGCATAGTTGCAAAAATATGTGCCTAGGTACTTAGAATTATTCCGGCTTTTAGAACTTTCAGTTGACTTTCTATTAGCGTTTAGTATAATGGTGTAATCGGCCCTTAGTTTTCTTTGAAAAAAACCTTTCCAAAAATATATTCTTCACTTGATCCAGTAATTATTACCCACTTATTATATTCGAAGAATAATTACTGTCGTTTAAGATGCTATGAAGAAATCTCGTGATGCATTAATGAGCCGTGCACACACCAGCGGCGACCGCCCGCCGACTGCCGCGGGGAGCGTTGCGTGTAATGAGCGCTTAATAACAAACCGTTCTGCCCCTATAATCAAATTTTAAGTATGCAAATAAAACACAGAGTGCAATGTAAATCATGTAAAAAAAACTAATATTTACAATACTTACGAAGATACGGATGAAATGAAACGCTTATAATATTATGCTACTTGTTCTAGTTAGAATAAAGCGATGATATCTGTACACAAAATTGTATTTCGTTTCTGATTATGATTGTAGCTCTTAAAAATGTTTAAGATATAACGGACATATTGGATTAAAAAATCGTATTTGAAATGTAACATTCTAGTGTGAATGTAGCAACGAAATCATCAGATGACATTATTTTATTCTAAAATCTGATTATGATCAGAATAACTAGGTCTTCTACTTAGATCGCACGACACACGCGCCTCCGAACCAACGAGCAAAAACCGTAATTAATATTCACAATTTATCGCATCCTGTAAATAAGCACCGAATGCAATTTGCATGTCGCTCGAGCGAAACACACGGCCCTCCGCAATGGGTGGGCTGGCGGTGAAAAAAAACTGATTTTATAATGACTTCCTATTTTCAGACACTCTCCAATGAGTTTTGGGATTTCCTAAGAAATGGTCTAATAGGTAAATAGGTAAATCTAGTAGTTATATAGAATCACATACTAAAATGAACTTTTGATTGAATTCGACTTTAATTCTAATCTGTCAAACTGGGAATAAATTACTATGACAGCTATTAGCAGACCAATAAGAATAGTACCTAAATGCTATTGGTAGGGTGATGGGGGCTGTAATGTCAGGAATTACAGATCTCAAAGTATGTTTGTAGAGAGGTATCAATTATCCGTTGCAAAGTGGTTCCAGCCAGTGCAGTGGTTACAGGCAGTTTGGTGAGAGTTTGGAATGGTATATATTCTGGTCTCTGGCGCGAGAGCAGTCGGGAGGCTGCGCTAGTGCTGTGTCGTGTGAGCGGTGCAGCGACGCCGCCGCTACAACTTGTCCGTCATGTGATTTAATATTCCGCCCCGCGCCCCGCTCTGCCCCCGCTCGCCCCGCCGCGCCAAGCCCGTGGGAACGACACATCTCTGACGTGTGTCCCGTGCGATACTGACGATGCTTCCATATCTCAATATGAAATCGATTTAAAAATGAAAGTTATTATTTTTGTCGTAATATGTGTTATGTGTAACTTTAACTTATCAAACTAATCCTATCCACCCCCGAAGAATTTTCTTCAGGAAAATCGAGCAATTCTGAATTTATAAAAACTTTTTTGACACCTAAGTCACAACATCGGCAAAATCGTCACCTAAATCAAAACATTGGCAAAATCAGTATCAGTGACGATGGAGGCAAATCGCAAATCTTACTCGAGGTGGTTCGACCGTGTACCTAATAGATAGGACTACAAGACACCATCTGTTACTAGAACCCCTCTATGATGCTGTATTCACACACCTTTATTTAATGTAGTGTGAGGCTGTATTCTTTCTAAGTTATTACAATTACATCGTCATCATTTACCATTAATCAGACTGTTAACTAATACCTACCTATTCGCTTGCATAACATTATGTGCTATTGTATCTTGTCAGCACGGATGAGTCCGGGGTCGCACATAATATCAGTGGGTGTGCGGACCCGAAGTGAAGTCGTGTGTCAAATGCGGCGGTCCGCTGCCAAAATAGCTGCTTGATTGTGTTTTCACGGCTGACCGGCGGACCGCTGGCGGGGTGGTGAGCGGGGGAGGGAGGAATAGTGGCTGCAGGGACCCCAATTTAAAATTCAGATAAGCGGAATAAACGCTCGCCCCCGGAATGCGCGGAGAAAATGAGCTCCCGTCGATACTCCAAACGGTAGATTATAAGCGCCCGTTACACTCACTCTCTGCCACGCTCACAGTGGCTTGCTCTCAGTGCATACTTATATACTGCTTGAACGAACCAAAAATACGGGTTTCTCGCTTAAAATTTGCAGCGAAAAATGAAGTATTGCAATATACAGACAAAGTCAGTTGTCTGGTGCTACAATGAACCAGTATTGTTCCAAATACAATTTAACCCTATTTTCAGGCCGTCGTACCTGCCATTTCACTGATAATCCAAACATCAAAGTTCTTAGCTTTGTTCTATAAATATACTATAATACTTACTGATGTGGCAATGAATTTGACTGCACTAATGCATTATTGAATTTTGTAACTTATACTAGAATTGAACAATAAACAAAATGCAAATTATATATGCAAAATAGTTTGTGGTTTCTGTAATAGAGCCAGGAAATATTAGGAATCACATTCTGGCTGCAATATTACTCAACGGTTCTGGAATTCTATTGCTTCCTATAAGAAAAACATATCCATGTAATTTTTTTATGAATGCATGACTATGCAAATATAATACCTACGAGTAGTATCTATATACCTACCTACCCGACCGTGGTCCGTCGGCACTTTTTACTAAAAAACTTAGTACTTAGGTATCTGTTTTTTTATCTAATTAGAATGTTAAAAACAAAATATTTATTACTTAATGTTGCATACCGTAAATGATATCAACAGCTCGATTTGCTGGAGCATTGCCGTGCTCTCAAATAAAGTTTAAGTTCCCAATTGGTTAGTAAATATTTTGAAAATATAATATTTGCTTCCAATTTCAGAATTAAAATCTTATTGAAGGCAGAGCTGTAATTTTCGGAGCAATAACTAATTTGAAAATTATAATAATTGCAACATATACTTTCTTTAGCTAAAGGTTTAAAATATAAATTTACCAATAGGTACTTATATCGCGCTTTATGCTTACATAATCTTGTACCTCTTTTGCCTCCAAACAAATCGTAGATTCTAATTAGAATATTCATATATTTTTTTAATGCTAGCTCATTCGCACTTCTATACTGCGCTATAAAACACATGATTGAAACTACTTAGTTTTATTTTTACGATGTCTACTACGAATATTAACATTAGAATAGCATCAGTAAGTAGCAACCTTGAACACAAATCGAGTACTCGTAATTTGTCACTTGGTGTCAGCAGCCGCGACGTGATTCTGTTTGGAAGCAACTCGCATGCAAACTGTCGGCGCCACCGAGATGTGTATACATGATACCTCATACATGTATAGTATAGTCAGTCGAGGGCGGGATGGCACAGTACAGTCGGGATGCAAATGGCTCGGCTCGTATGTAGATGCGACCCGAGCCGCACCCGCGCCGCCTGGTGACTGCTGAGCCAATGAGACGCGCCCGCCCGGGACGCGCGGCGCATGCAGATGTCACCGCGTACACACACAATGTACACCAATGTAATACACCGATATGATCCATCAATCTCAGTACAAGTACTACACGTGTTTTGCATATCCATAACGTAAGCGCTCGTTTAACTTGCATAGCTGTGTCTGAGATAGGCTTCCTACATTGGGATTGGGGGTACCTTAACACTACTGTACCTCTACTCGTAGCTACTTCTTGTAGATATGGTAAATAATCTGGCCTTTTATGGATTCCGCACCCTGTCAGATTTTATACTAATTGTTGTAGTATCGGAACGTCGCCACATTCCTTGACTAAATTGTAGAGTAATTAGTGTTAGAAGCTTGGGTGTACGTGAGATATATTATCTGTTTGACAGTGCGAGTCATACGATCTCGTTTTGGGAACATTTTACATGAAAATTATTTTCGTGGGAATAGTTACCTTTTTGATATTTCAGGTAACTTTCCACCGTTTATTCCGCTCAAACTGTGCAAAAATTCACGGCAAATGAAATCAATGAACAAACACTCAGGTGGCGGGTTAGATAAATACTTATATCCTCAGCGCGATAGCGTGGCGTGCTGCTATTATTTTATTTATGGTTATAATGGTGTAGCCAAATTTAAATGTCAGATATACTTAGGTAGGTTTTACTATCATATGAGTTTGACAAGTAACGTTCGAAAAACTGATCTCATCGTTTCGAACTAATCGCAGTATTGCAGTGTGACAAATCTGAATGGAGTGAAGCAGGTACATTTGCAGCGTGATTTGAAATATGCTCATATTTTGTAATATAACACGAAAACTCGCTCCATAATTTTGTTTTTCAAGCAGGCATATGGTATTTTGCATAACATTAGAATCAAGATGAAGATGCCCTTGATGAGTAATTTTATTGGTCAGACTGATTTGCCAAACGCCAGAGCGTCGCGCCGGTGGCAAAGGTCGCGGTCGCACGGTGCGCGGTGCAGCGGATGTTGCTACCGACAGCGCGGCGGCGTGCGTGCAGCGTGCGACCGGCGCGCACCGCACGCGAGCGCGGCGTGTTCTCTAGAGAACGCTCGCCTGACATTCGCCGCACCGCGCACTACATTTCATTACAGTAGGTCAACGAAAGCGAGACCGAACCACGCACACACACTACACTTTTGACGCACTCTTCCTTTCCACGCAACGAACCAACAGCGTTGAGAAACTCGGCTACTTTTCGGGCATCTATAACAAGGGTTCTAATGACGCCTAAGACAATTAATCATTTTAATAATTAGCTGATGTTAAAGTTACAAACCTTACGGCTTATTCTCCGAACCATAAATAAGTAAGTAGTAAGTCTTAGCACTTCTTACTGTCCTCTAACAATTGAGCTTATTAAAATGCATTGGAAGCTGCTGTATATTTTTCATTGCTAGCGATAATTAATGAGTACCCGCGGCGGCGGCCGGCACTAATTAAACATAGTGACTGGATAAACAAACAGACAGACGCACGCGAGCGGCGACGGCGAGTGATTAATGCCCAGCCTTACCATGCCGCCTACTATACTGCGCTGGCCGCAGGGTAATGCGCGCTAATTGGGAGTTCTGTACGCGCACTCCGTCTAAGCAGCACAGACGAGTCAATCAGCTTCCACAACCGACACTCCGACAGACCGCAACCACCCACAGCCGACATACCGACGACACAAAACGTCCCCCAAAAAAATGTAAAGCCTAAAGACAAAAAAATGTAAAGATTTACTCACTAGGTACTTTATAAAGTCACGAAATTACTGCTTTTAATCACCAAATATCTATTGAGATAAATGGAGATTTGTATTATTTTGCAACAGAACCCTTATGAGCATGTGATCATACTCGGTAGCTCGATAACAAGCTAAGTCAGTAATCTAAATTGAGAAGTTTACGAAATGTTTGCGTCTCGATGGCTCAGTGAGCCTAAGCGAATCGTTATTGATATAGCGATTGTCAATTTGAGCGACTGTAGACACTAATTGAAAACATTTCAAAAGTAGCTACCTAACTGGATTCGATGTCTTATTAGAATAATTTATTTAATCTTTAACTTTGAGCTGTTACTTTACCGTGTCTTATTGTCGAGTTTGAAGTAAATAATATCTTCTTGATAAGAGCAAATCCTTCCAAGTTAACTTTCAACCAACCAAAACCTCGCTTCGCTAGTTCTACAATTTTTGTTACTAAATAAATTCTCATATCTCGTGTTTGTTACCAAACTCCTCCAAAACGTCTCGACCGATTGTTATGAAATTTTCAGTGTATGTTCGGTAGACCTCAGAGTAGATTGATGTCTATTTTCCTTTATATCCCTAATGGCAATATAAAGTTTACCGTTTCAGCTAGTAACATAATAAGTGAATATGCGACGCCTAATTGTGAAGAATGTGGAGTGTTGGATGATGTACAGCATCGACTAATGGAATGTGTACAGAACGAGCACGCTAGGGAACAGTTGATTAAAGAGTTTATGTTAAATAAGTCAGACATCGGTATGTTTCACACTATCTTGGCTTACCCAGCATCTGAGGAAGCCAAGATGGTGTACGAGTTGTTTAAAATTGTGTGAATTATTTAGTTAAGTGAGAGTACAATAGGGCTAACATGTTTTTAAAAAATAAAAGCCCTTTAAATTTAAGAATAAAAAAAAAAAAACATAATAAGTGCGTAGCAGCGTTCTACGAGCTCGCGTCGCACAAAAACGACATCAACGCACGCACACGCGCGCATCGGCTTCGTCTCATTGATATTCACTGACAATTGCCAGTCGCTACTGTTCAGATTAGTGTAATCTTGATGTACACACCACACTTATAGTTACACACGACACTAAACAAACACTTGCGAGTGTGAAATGTATGTAGCACTGCACCTGATTCTAGTAATAATACAAATATCGTGCACCGCGCGCAGTTCGTGCACGCAATCCATGCGCATCGTTTTTATATTTTTACGTACTTTACGAATGTCGACGCAATATTTATACCTGTAATTATTATTACTAGTGAACACAATAATCACACTCTTGCAATTCATAACACCAGTAAGATCCAGCAAAATTACTTAAAATAATGGGTAGCATTTAAAACAGTTGAAAATTTCGAAAAGTGCCTAGTACCTACGCTTTTCCTCCTTCAAAAAGTTTTTACAAGTTTTTTTTAACTTGCAATGTATGTCTTTCTTGCAAACTTGTATGACGTTATTTTAAACGCAATATGACGAGATACTCAAAATGGAGGACTAGTTATTTTTGGTGCGCTCCTACAATATGGGTATCAAATAAAAGGGAAGAATACATAATCTACATTTTTTTATAAACCTTTAAAATTAATACTTATTTGTCATTTAACCATGTACGTCGTGCGGTTTGCGGCGGTGGCCCGCGAGTCGTAGCGGCGCGATCACTCGCCAGATTAGGTCGGTGGACGGATCGGCTTTGTCTGCGCGACATAGACGCTCGAATCATTCTAAATCACAGCCTGCTAGCGATCGTTGTTACGAGATTAGTGCGCCTCTGCGGAGCACTGCCCGTCGCCAGAGACCACGCTCCTCGCTCGGCCACCAGACTCCAGACATTGAATATCTATTACTAAAAGTGTTTGAGTTTACGTTATTAATAAAAGCTAATCGAGTCTGTTAGTAGCTTTTTCAATAGTTTTTAAATTATATAGCTAAAAAAATGAATCATTTATAACATCTCTAGATACCTATTGTTGTAGGTATACCCTATGGCAGCCTGAACTATTTCGTGTTTCTATGTCTGAGGCTATAAGTATACCATTCAATTGTTATAGCTTATACCTAATTTTTCGCGGAAGTATAGCTCATTATTTCAACCCATTTTGCTGCCTAACAATATAGAGTTTAGGTAGAAATCGGGTCAGGTTAGATTCAATCTTATTTCATTTTGCCTAAGAATAACATAATTAATTAAAGAGAATTAGAAGGATATACAGTCTTAAGTATTAACTAACACACTTAACTCCAATTTCGTAATATAAAAAAGAATATCATTAATAGAATAATGAATAGGTAAATCAACAATAACTTGGTCGTCGTAAGATATCCATTAAGAGATAATCGTTTATCTTTACACATCATCGACGGCACTCGAAGGGTCGCATTCTGTGACGGCGCCTGCGCACACCCCGCGCACCCCGCGCCGCGCTCCCCTCGTGTGGGTTGCTACACACACATAGGTACATGCACACATGATGATATTCGCATTGTACTACATACAGTAGTACTACAACTTACAACGAATAAGAAATAGGTATGTATTTGAAGATAGTTAATGAATTGTATAATACTAATTATTGTACCTACTTACCTTGTTAGATATTATGGCTATTTCCGTCTTTACCCCTTTTATTGGAGACCGTGAGGCATTTTGGTAGAGGTGGTGTAGTATAAACTCACCACAAGACCACCAACAGTTAATTTAACTGTAGTAGTCTGTATAGGTCATTTTTGAAGACTTGGTTTTTAGGCGGAACCTACTGTGTGTAAACTAAACCAACAGCGATTAGTAGAAGCAAATGAACAATACCCGCGGCCACCGCTGCCCGCGCGCGCGTGCGCATCGGTGAAATGCAAATCATACTGCGGCGGCGCGGCTCAAAGCGGCCGGTATCGTCCATAAATCGATATTTCCTCCGCTAATAAAGCGATATTAATTATCTAGTATTCAAATCTCGCGTCGTGCTCGTGACCGCCGCCCCTCCCCGCTCCCCCTCCGCCGCGCGTGCCGGCCTGTCGATGTCGGCCGCGGCGAGATGAGACCTACCTATCTACCAGTATTAGGTACCACTGTAGAGTCGTGAAGAGAACAGCGCGCCCGACTGCACTACCAGTTACCACTGCCACTAGATATTCTACTAACGATGATACCAAACTATTGCGAATATACTTAAGTAGGTGTGGGACGTCACAGATCACAGTGACATATATCAACTCTTACATCCATTAAAGTCTACTTTGTAATTGCACTTATATTTTAGACTAGTAATATATGAATCAGAGGCTGGAAGATACAAGTCAACTCTTCCAGCGTGTCGTTCACAGTAGCCTGCCGATCTGAATGTTCTGTGCAGAAATCATTTCGATTATTTCCGTAGAAATGTGTCGGATAATATGTCACCTGTGAGGTGTTGCAAGTTACAAGTCAACTCTTCCAGTCTGTCGTTTGCATTACCCTGCAGGTCTGCGTGTTCTGTGCAGAAATCACAAAGTTTCTTCTCTACAGTCTCAGTCATTGATCTATACCTCATACGTCTCAGTAATCTTACTATTGTTATATGTGTCAGGTAATATGTCATCTGTGGGGTATAGCAAGTTACAAGTCAACTCTTCCAGTGTGTCGTTTGCATTATCCTGCAGGTCTGCGTGTTCTGTGCAGAAATCACAAAGTTTCTTCTCTACGGTCTCAGTCATTGATCTATACCTCATAGGTCTCAGTAATCTTACTATTGTTATATGTATTAGGTAATATGTCATCTGTGGGGTATAGCAAGTTACAAGTCAACTCATCCAGGCTGTCGTTTGCATTACCCTGCAGGTCTGCGTGTTCTGTGCAGAAATCACAAAGTTTCTTCTCTACAGTCTCAGTAATTGATCTATACTTCATAGGTCTCAGTAATCTTACTATTTTTATATGTGTCAGGTAATATGTCATCTGTGGGGTATAGCAAGTTACAAGTCAACTCTTTCAGTCTGTAGTTTGCATTACCCTGCAGTTCTGCGTGTTCTGTGCAGAAATCACAAAGTTTCTTCTCTACAGTCTCAGTCATTGATTTATACCTCATAGGTCTCAGTAATCTTACTATTGTTATATGTGTCAGGTCAGGTAATATGTCACATGTGGGGTATAGCAAGTTACAAGTCAACTCTTCTAGTCTGTCGTTTGCATTGCCCTGCAGGTCTGCATGTTCTGTGCAGAAATCACGAAGTTTCTTCTCTACAGACTCAGTAATCTCACTATTGTTGTCATGTAACATGTCATGTATGTGTCAGGTAATACGTCATATGTGGGGTGTAGCAAGTTGACTTATACAACTCTTCCAGTCTGTCGTTCACAGAAGCCTGCAAGTCTGCGTGGTCTGTGCAGAATTAGTCAATTTCTTCTCCACAATCCCAGTAATCTCACTGTTATTATATTATGTGTCAGGTAATATGTCATCTGTGGCGTGTTGCAAGTTACAAGTCAAATCTTCCAGTTTGTCATTCACAGTAGCCTGTAGATCTGTGTGTTCTGTGCAGAAATCATTCCATTTCTTTTTTACAATCTCAGTAATCTCTCTGTTATTATATTATGTGTCAGGTAATATGTCATCTGTGACGTGTTGCAAGTTACAAGTCAAATCTTCCAGTTTGTCATTCACAGTAGCCTGTAGATCTGTGTGTTCTGTGCAGAAATCATTCAGTTTCTTCTTTACAATCTCAGTAATCTCTCTGTTATTATTTTTTTGTGACAGATAATGTCATCTGTGGTGCTTTGGTTGCAAGTTACAAGTCAACTTTTCCAGTCTGTCGTTCACAGATAGCCTGCAGATCTTCGTGCTCTGTGAAGAAATCATTAATTAATTATCTTCTCTATATTCTCAGTTTTTATTTACAGCCATGCCGATACTGCAGGCCGTTGTCATTTCACTAAAGCTTATTACGTCACTCGCACTAAGATGGCTCTGGAAGCTTAAAACAAGAGGTAGTTTTTAAATAGAATAATATCTCTTATTCGCTGTGGATACCTCGATACGATAGAATGGGTTTTTATTCACCTCTTCTGAAAACTCTAGTGAGATGAGAACTGTAGTGAATATATTGCATTCTGCAGCTTATATTGTAGTGTCCACTTAATTATATCAGTTTTAGAGTCGCTTTTATAAAATGATATTCTGAAACTTTTTAGCTATCCATGTTTTCCTTTTGTACGAGTAACTTCATCAATTGGTAAAAGTATTAGTTTCAACTAATGGTACCATGACTTATTTTTTGTTTATTAAGAGTTAAATCTGTGATTAAGAGTATCAGGGCCCCAAGTCTGCTAATTTAACATTTTTTGGCAATCCAACTGAGATCCACGATGCTAAATCGGTAGTTACTCGAGCGACTACATTGCAAATATTAGTTGCTATTTGAAGTTTGCTATTTCAATAGTCAGCATAGATCATATAACCTGATTATTTTACCATCTAATATTGAAAATCCAATAGATCCCCACGACGCTCCAGTAACTACCAACATATCCTCTTGGGCCCCCCTTCTATAACAATATTATAATTGACGTACGATCGAAATAGTAGACTAGCAAAATCGGTAAATTATTATTATAAGTTATTGAGTGATAATTGAGATGTAATTGTCATAGCAGACTTGAGGCCCAGCTGGTGTTTTTAGTAGTTTTCCTACTTTAAGTTGTTGGTTGGCACGGCGTCATCTGCGTGGTGTAGCCTGCGGGGGCGGCGGGCGGAGGGTTCCGTAGATTTCATTTCGATCGGTCGCCGCATTAATCGATTCCCTCGCGCACAGAGCCCATTGTGCGCGGAATGAGCCGCAGCGCTTGTCATATTAGCGATGGTATCGCGCCGCTCTATTGACTGTACTTATTTGATAAAGAGTAGGT
The DNA here is from genome assembly GCA_963855885.1 of Coenonympha glycerion. NCBI lineage: Eukaryota > Metazoa > Arthropoda > Insecta > Lepidoptera > Nymphalidae > Coenonympha > Coenonympha glycerion. The sequence continues at coordinate 17,030,207 of OY979635.1, forward strand.
ATTGTGCCGCGCCGCGCCGCATTCAGATTCCTTTGTTTGCATCTAATAAATAGATCAGCGCGATAGTTAATCCGCCGGATCTGCCCCGCACTCGCGGACGGTGCACTGCGCGGTCAGTGATACAATAGACAACACCGACGCCTCAGTCAAACATTCCGGCGCGTTGTATCGGTGTATTTATAATTACAAACAGATAGTTGAGATACTGTGTCGATTAGGGCGGGGAGATACCGCTGCCAGTTCATTTCATATTTCCATTAAGACGTACACAATGCCTCCACTTGTTTCAACTTGAAACACAATAGGCAGGTACATATTTTATCTTTTTTCCAAATCCGAATCCCTCTTATTATAAACAAGGATTTTACCAGTAAGTAGGTCCATTGCTGCCCCGGGACTGATTGGCAATTCAAACGTCCTTTAAAACATTAATTAAATGGATATTTAGCATGCAGACTTCCTCGTGATGCTTTCCATCATCATTTTCTCTCTTCAATCGTTACTTCATTTCTGAAGACCGTGATACTGTGATTTTGCAACATTTTTTTAGATTTTGGGTTTCTGTCGGAGGTTTACCTTCCAATTGTGTGAATATTAGCACTTGGAGTCCCTAACCTTATCTGACTATCTGGTTGCAAAGCACAAACTAGACGACTCTTGGTGGAATCTTCATCATTAATCGTTATGTTAAGCATGTTGTTTAAATACCATAAAGACAAGTAGGTTTTGACGACCTCCGTGGCGCAGGGGACGCTCGCTCGGATTCGAGTGGGAGGTCGCGGGTTCGATTCCCGCCACGGGCCACTTTGGAATTTTATAATTTCTAAATTGGCTCGGGTCTGGTCTGGTGGGATTCTTTGGCCGTGGCTAGTTACCACCCTACCAGCAAAGGCGTACCGCCAAGCGATTTAGCGTTCCGGTACGATGCTGTGTAAAAACAGTTGGGGTGAGTTCACTTACCCCTTCCAAGTTAGTACGCTAACATCTTCGACTGCATCATCACTTACCATCAGGTGAGATCGCAGTCAAGTACTAACTTGTATAGAGTAAAAAAAAAAAAGGTAGCGCTGAAAAATGAGGAGCAAGGTCTTACAGTCTGACACTGATTCAAAAAGATTTCATTTTATTTATTCGTATTACAATGATGAAATACATCGGGCTATGATCTGCACAGGTCTCGGGGCAGGCAAGCGATGCAAATACGCAGGATGAGCGCGCGACACTGTCACTATATCTTTGTGCGCCGCTCTCGCCCCTACGCCCTCTGCCACAGGGTCGAAAACGGCGTGTGCGGTGTGGTGTGAGTGGTGTGCAGTGCAATTAGCGCGATTGCATCGGCGGCGACAATTAGTGTGATTGTGATACACAGCGCTCGCGGCGCGCTGTGCCGAGCGCTGCGCCCGCGCACACACCACACAACTAACTCGGTGACACCATCATTTCATGATTTTATCCTAATATCTACTTGCTATGCGATAGCAGGTGCTTACAAGATCGGCCTAAATCCCCGCACAAGATACAATAATGCAAAATATGCTACAGACCTTTTTCGTTAAATTATTTAAAACGTATCAAAGTAGTCGCACCCGGCGGGATTTAATTTTGCGCTCCCTAACTATAGCTCTACCACTGAGCTATAGGAGCCACCGAGACGATAAGCTGTTCACAAAATGCATATAATCTGATGTACCATGGATGTACTAAAGTACTATTAAGTACATTATTTTGAAGCAAAATTATTACAAACACGATTACTTTTACAAAATAATAGGAGCAATTCCCGAGTTCCTGGCCTGTCCTCTAGTTTCTTGCTCATTGCAATGCAGTTTTCCCAACGTGGCAATAGAGTCTGACGTATTTTAATAAGTGCCTATACATTAGACATTATAACATAGCAATATACATAGAACATAGGAGACAAAAGTCCCAATTGCCCATACTTACCTATATAGTTTTAGAATCAACAAAGTGTTAATTGCCTTAGTATTAGTACCTTGCGCCAATACGCCATTTTGCATTTACCGCCGGCGTTTCATAGAATTCGTGTAAAGAGCACAAAACGCATTTAGCTCATTATACGTTACGGTTGATACTGTGATACGAGCTCATGCAGCGTTCGTGATGAGCCGCAATACATCATGACGCCGCGTCCGTACTGCACATCCACGATCATATCCACATCCACCATCCACGCAGTATCCACGCTTACCGACGCACATCACTCATCCATGTACCGTTATATATACACGTACATACTCACAGTTTAGATGTGTGTACAGTGTGCATGCGTTGCGGGAAACGTGATATTTGAATGCGTTTTGTTCCTATGATTGAATATAATAAGCCGTCAAACGATGGAGCACAGGTGTGCGCGCGCGCAGGAAACAACGGATCCGCTGCAACACCGCGCCGCGCCGTCCGAAATATTAATTAATAAATAATCGCGTTCACCGCTAGCTACAGATGTTTGGTGACTGCGAGGAAAGAGGATCGATTCAGAATGAAGCTCTAAGTACTCTGTTCCTAAGTATTGCAACCTAAGATTTCAGCTCTTTAAATTTTATAATTCGACAAGTTTCACCTTGTTTCGGGACGAAATCAGAAGATTGCATATCCGAAACACTTTTGAAACTAAATTTTGATACACCATAAATAATGCATATCCGATTCACAAAACCACTACATATGCTTTAACATGATCTAAATATGCACGAATTACAAAATATGATTTGGTATTTCGAATGAATGGAGACATTGTAGTTCATGGGATTCTTAAGTTCTTACTCATTACGTTGAAAGTAGTTTATTTATTTATTGAATTCATTCGTCAGGCAATTTTCTGCTCTTTAAATAAAATCGGTGCGGTTCAGAGAAAGGCTTCACGTGATGTGATTTATTAAGTTTATTCGCTCTGAAGGTGTCACCTAATGGAGGGTCGAGAGGAGTGGAGGTCCATTGACGTCGCAGTGAAGTAGTCCCGGACTCCGGCGCGGCCCGGACACCGGGTTCGCCGTCCGGTGTCCGGCGCCGACCGTCCGGTCCGCCGCGGACACTCGCGCACCTCGTTAGCTGAATATGCACTCCAATCTACAGCGGAATCCAATTTGCGCCCCTTGCGCCCCCGCGCCGCCGGACGAGATGTTGATGGATTATTTGTGAAGCGGAGTGAAGTGGCCGGAGCGCCTTTGAAACCTTTCACGCGTTAAAATGGAGGTAATCTCTCCGACCCGGCGCGCCCCGACCGGCCTCCGCGCCCTCCGCTTTGTTTACCGAATCATTTCATCGCCTCCCCCCTCCCGCCGCGCCCCCCGCGTCGTGTGGAACCCTTCCCGTCGTATTAATTTATCTGAAATCGGGTAAACGCAGCCGCTACAGATGTCACGCCGCCGAACCCTTGCAGTACACGCCGCGCTCCCCGCGGCTCCGCGAACGTCTCGCAAGCTGCGCGTTTTATATTTTTTACCAAAAAACTGTGTCACAGTGGCGGGGGGCGACAGGTCTCCGCCGAATTCAGTTTTTAGCGCAAAAACGAACAATGCGTGACCCATTTCCCGCCGTGGGAAGGAATAACGACCGTCTCGCGGATTCTTGCGCAAAAACTGCATTACCCCACATTTTAAAAAATCGTCGAGCCGCGTAAAAAACTCGATGCGAATGAGCGGCGCATTGTTCGAAGGGGATATTGAAATTTGAAAAGTTTTTGGAAGGGTGAGATTTATGTACGGAATAACGGTTTTTTGGTAAAAAACGGCGAAATCAGCTGCGTCGCGCGGAACGAGCGAGCGAAGTCGTTAGCGAACAATGGGTGCCGGCGACGATCGCGAACCCCGGACTCCGCCGCGCACTGCGCCACTGACCCACTCCGCTAATGATCTCAGCGGAGCATCGTTAGCGACAAGTGACGCCATTGTGAGCCGTCTCATATCTCAATACAGACCAGTTTGCCAGACTTACTTGTGGCCATAATAGTGGAAATATTTAATTTTCACAGAGGTAAGCTTAACTTGTAGGTATTTGTAAAATCGAACTCTATCGTCACGTTTCCAAAACGGGTTTGCAACGCGAAGAGCACTCAAGAAACTCAATAACTTCCAAAAAAATATCGGAAGAAAATGTCTCATTTAAGTTTTTACTACTAGTACCTACTACAATAATACCTAAATTTTAGCTCGCCACATCGTGAAATGCAACTGTTTGATAGTGATCAATTATTAAATGTAAACACACTTGTAACTAACTTTATTAGTTGACATTTTCTCAGTCGGGCTAATTAATTATATTTTAATGAATTATCACACATTTAACTTCATTAATTTTGAAATATTACCTATATTTTCTATGATCAAACAATTATATGATGTGAGTTAGATATCTAAGTTGTTTATACAATATTGAATGAAATATTATAGTGTTTGGATAATATTAAAACAAAACAAGTAGAATACTTACCTAAGTACCCATTTAAATTCTTCGTTCAATTTATAACAGCCTGCCTGCCTGCTTAAAATTACAACAGGCTATATTCATACTTAATATTACTTTACAGTTGCTTAGAAAAACTTGCTAATAAAATAATCAGTCTACTTTACACAAATGACATGCCTACTTATGTACTAATATGGACAATGAAAATACGAACTCGAGGAATAACTTTCCACATACATTTACATCTCTGAGTGATTAATCGCTTCAGTTAATGTCTTTGTGTTGATAACTCGACAAATAACGACTCTTCAGCTACAATGTATAATGTCGAATACTTACATTGTAACATTCATAGTTAAAGACTGAGCTGGTGCGTGCGGCTTATCTTCTGCACACGCAATTTACTTTCTAATAGGTACGTATGTAAATCTACCCACCTAACATGGCATCGTTTAAAAAACCACTAGCTATGTAACAAAGGCGAATAAATTGAACCCTGCGCCAGACACATTTTCGGGTGTCAACTCTGGTGCGGTACAAGGACACCGCAAAGGCAAGCGCGTTCTGCGCATCTTTGCTGGTAGGAAAGTAATGGCCAAAACCTCCGACCAGACCAGGGGCCCTTCCACCATCTCTTATAGCAGTAATACTGCAGTATTGTTTAACATTTTCATACAAGCATAGTATGAAAATGTCAAAACAATGCTGCAACATTACTGCTATAAGCATGGTGGTAGGGCCCCTCAACAAAATTTGAGAAGGTAGCCGTATAGACAGGTATATCATTGGCCATAATATCCTTCTCATTACGACAGAAGCTTGTCCAGTAATGAGTTAAGTATTATGACGACGATTACATAATTGCATGTAACTGTCGGTGTTATAGGTCTAAACTTCACTTAGGTATACCTATGTATTGTAACAAAGCCGTACGCAGCTCGCGCCGCGTCGACGGCAAACTGCGCGTGACGTCACTTAGCTGTGCTAATGTTACATCTCCGGAGAGGAAACAAACCGGCTCGCGAGTGGCGGCGCGCGTGTGAGTGCCGCGATATGCAAAGCAGGCCCCGCCCCGCGGCGCCGCCCCGCGCCGCCCCGCGACGCTAAAAAACCGCCCGCGACGCGCAGCGCGACTCGCAACCCTTCAGCAACACACGTGCACACGCACACAGCGAACCGCACACACGCATACACACACACACACACTATAGCAAAAAAAACACACAAAAAAGTGCATTGTTCCATCTCAACCGACACTGACTGTGGCGCACGGGCAGAATGTTCCAACATCGTATACTACATCACACTGTAACACACCAGTTGACTTTTTATTCCTTGCGTTGTATGTCCTTGCTAACTAGCTCTATGGGAACATAATAAAACACTACACTTTAGAAAACAAAAATTCTATGGTAATTTTTATTTACGCAATATTTATACTTTTGAATACATCCTTTCAAATTAAAAATTTAAGACTTAGGTAATCGGTTTTCTCATGGATACCACTATCAGAACTAGACTAAATTGAAATGGGACCACACAGCAAGCGTCAGCTTTCTAATTAAAAAAGAATCATCAACCAGTCTATAGTTATGAAATAACAATCAAACAAAATACAGTCGAATTGTGAACCTCCTCCTTTTGAAGTCGGTAGAAAACTGAGAAATGCAGTTCTTGCATGTAAAATCACACACATTTTGTGTACAACAAACATATAGGATGAGCTGAATAGGTATACTCAGGTATACTTAACTGAAATTATTCAACTCTTATTTAATTTGAACATATTATAGCGTTGTTTTCCCACACTTGACAGGTCGATAGCCAGGTACCTGCGGCAGGTATGTAATCAGCCATTACGTACGCAAGAACTAATTGGTCCTGATAACAATTATAGTTGTTGACAGCGTTTAATTCCAGTTAGTTACTGCTCGCCATGATGTAGAGGCGCAGTGAGACAATGACTTAATAATATAGTAATTGTACCCACGAACCACGTGTACCGAGGCTAGAGACTAGAGTGGACGCAGCTCAGTGCACGGTACTTTCCACTGCCCATATGGTTGTTAAGATAGTTCACACTGACTGCAGTAGGACGATCTCAAAAAAAACTTAAAAACATGTTTTCAAGGATGAAAACTAGATGAATATAACTTAAATTAATGATTATAATTAAATTACAAGCTATCTATTTGTCCAACCACTGTCTTTATACACACGTACACTGTACGATACACACATAAATACAGCAAATGTGGCGTGATTGAGTAATAAACATTCACAACTGCACGTTTAGACGTATTACCAAATGGCATAACACCACGACATCACCTCTGTATCGTAACAGATCCAGAAGGCAATAAGTACATACTAACTGACGAAGATGAGAGATGAGATTGAGAGTGCAGATTTGTCACAGTCACATGCTCAAAAACTCGAAAGCCAAAGAATGAAAAAAGTGGAAACGAATTTGTAAGAAAGCGGATCCCAACCTCTTTGTACCTACTGTAAATATTAGGTATGTAACTGTTCGTAGTTTAAAGCAAAGTAATAAGATGAAGTTAGTCAAGAAGTCTTATACAAGTTGGATATTAATATTGTAATCCCCATGTAAAGAGCGCTGTGCCTGCTCCGCGGCTCGCTTTGATCATACGTCGGTCGTGCCCGGGGCGCTGTCGCGGGCAGGGCGCACAGTTGACCGAACAAGAAAGGGCCCTCTTCTGTTTACTCTGCGCTCTAATATTGTTAGGCCGGACATGGCGCACTTCCGAGCCCCGCGTGGTAGGTGCGGGGGCGCCCCCAAACTTGCAGACAAATCAGTTCCAATCAAAACACTGCAATTTCCATTTAAAGCCATTGTTTGAATTTTATTTTAATCGAAGACTTCTACTTTTATTTTTTATGTAGTAACTAGTAGGTATGTTGTCCACGAGATTACAGTTGATGGGATCGGTCGGGAGCTATTAGACGCGATTAAAACAATTTGTGGACGAGCGGATTATCGGCGTTCACATACTGGTAATACATTGATACCCGCACACACACGTCAACACACAACTCGTTCCGTGTACAATTCCACATTACAGCACATAATATCAGGTTCCATCTGTGTGAATTATGTTTGTTTTTACACTATGCTATACAAGTTAGTACTTGACTGCGATCTCACTTGATGGTAAGTGATAATGCAACCGAAGATGTTAGCGTACTAACTTGGAAGGGGTAAGCTACCCAACGGTTTCTACACAGCATCGTACAGGAACGCTAAATCACTTGGCGGTAAGTCTTTGCTGGTAGGGTGGTAACTAGCCATGGCCAAAGCCTCCCACCAGACCAGACCTGAGCCAATTTAGAAATTATAAGATTCCAAAGTGGGCCCCGTGGCGGGAATCGAACCCGCGACTCGAATCCGAACATGCGAAATTTTGCCTTTATAATATTAGAACAGTTTAATGATATTTGATATTCGTGTGATGTGATGACTTTATATTCCGTTTAACTCTGAACACAGCGTTCGATAAGCTAGAATTAGTAGGCAATATACTTACTCTACCGTGGAGATCAAACCTGCGACCTTTCGTTTCGCCGTTGAAGGCTTTCAGATCTTGGATGTATCGCGACCGCTCTGTCGCGCGCGTCTCATCGGCATGGGTTGCGTGGCACAGGGCCCACGAGTGGCGAGTGTAGTTGCAGCAGGCAGCTGCGCACGCGCCGCACGCCGCGCTTCCGCCTTCCATTTCAGCGCACTCTCGCCGCGCCGCACGAGCGCCGCGGGAAGGGTTGTGCACTTTCCATTGTGACTTGCGACGAGCCTCCCCCGCGACCGCGCAGCTGCTGCGACTGATGGATCCATTATTGACTGTGCGCGCGATGCAGATCGTATTACTATCGCATCTCGCTAAACTGTGACGTGTGACAGATATCACTGCTACTTCCAACCCGTTACACGTTTCTAGACACCCGTGTGTTTACTGCTAAAAAGGCTAGTCCCTAGGACACCTTATAGGTGATATTCAACATTCGTTGATCGATAAAAAATAAACTGCTCTTGTCTAACGAAGTCTGTACTTTAACTGTCTCGGTCCATTTTATTTAAACCTTCGAGCACTACAACTACAATATTTTAAAATTGTCACTATTACTTAGTAGATAATTTTGCCCATTCTGCGATCAAAAATACCCAGTTAATTGAACGCCAAATTCAAATTTTTGAGTCTACCAGTATTTGCTTTCATGCATTTGATCCTCAGACCAAGGAATAATTTTTGATAACTTTTGATGTATCTCTTCTTCAGTATCTATCTATTTGTTTAGCTTCACAATAATTGTTGACCGATTTATAACAAACTTTTCTGAGAGATTAATTGTATATATCTTACTTACTTTTTAGTTTTTACATACCTTAAGTTTTTTGGCATGATTGTCGTATGTACTTAGGAGTAAATAACTAGATAGGTACCTACGCAATTAACTTGAAACCATATACGTATTATGAAAATGGGTGTAAACTGTAAACTACAAAATTGCGAATAGCTTTGCATAATGGCGTTAATCTGGCGTCGCGTCGCGCGCCTCGCAGCATTTGCGGCGCGGAGAATCAATTAGCCGACAGTTTGTCCGTGACCACTGACAACCGACTACCCCGCGCACACTGCACACGCACAGTGCACACAGCACAGAGCAGCGCGACACAGCTGCCGTCGCTGCAGCATGCTGACAGTGCACAAATCACTCCTACCGATACTACACTTTCTCATTCATGCATACGTATTGAAATTTACCAACTTGTAAGTCATCGCCATATTATACCTACCGTATAAGAATAAAAAAAAAATCGGATCCATAATTCGTTAAATAGAATGGTTAACATGTTCATGTGAAAATATGATAATGTATTGAATTTAGTACTACAGGCTCCTAGAAAGTAAAGTAATGTGCAATAGCAAACACCGTGTTTGCTACAATCAAATTCAGTTTACAAGACATCGCCTGAAGTGGTCAATTTGCGCAATATTGTATAGGAGTGCCGAGTGCGGGTCGCGAGTGGGCCACTCGTTGCTGAAGGGTGTTCAGGAATTTGATTTGCGCGGCCCGGGGCGGCGGGCTCTGCGGGGCGGCGGGGCGGTGTTTGCAGTCATCAAACATCGCCGCTGTTTGCCACTGCTCCGTGGACTGCTCGTGTACCGGTGTTTGCGCGGCGCTGTTGACACTCATACATTCGTAACGAGCCCGCATTGCGTCGTGCAGCCGATTGCAGAGCCTGCGCGTGTGCCGCTATGGAACTAAATATTGTAAAAAATTTTGATATTCTCCCACTCATCTATGATTAAATTTCCCACGATTTCTTTTTTTATTTTGATTTATAAGACGTTTCAATATACTCTTTCGCATACCACAGGTCAGTTCGTATGATTTGGAAAATAAAACCTTAAGATTAAAAACTTAATGATACCAAGATACTAATATTATTTTGAAAAAGGGTTCATTTTAACCATGCCTCTAAGTAGCCAAAAATACTAGATATTTTCTACAATTCTTCAATCTTTAATCGTTTTTAACAACCATTAGTAAAGGATTATTTCGAATAGATGCAATCGCATCGGCACGTGGCCTTTTGTGCTCATTCTCTGAATTGAGATTTGTGATCGCCTCGTGCGACTAGCAATATTATAATCATATACCACTGCGCGTTAGATGTTTGTGTGTGTGTTACAGTTTACATGGTAATGCGGCGGCGTGGCGTCGATTAAACTTTAAACGACTTTTATTGCGCCATATATTTGAGTTAACGATCTCTGTGAGTTGTGAGTTGTGACGCTAGTTAGTGCGGGCGGCGGTATAGATTGTGAGCGCCGCACGTGCGTCTAACACCGTCACAGCTCATACATCATCGCAATGTCGCGCTCTATAACTCGGTGAACCCTTTCACCGCGCCCCCCGTCTCTCCCCCCGCCGCGCCGCCAATCCCGCCGCGTCGCGTATGTAGATGGGGCATTTACATAAATTTACATGTACCTTCTGCCGCCCCAGGCGCCCGCCCCGCGCGGGTTGCAGTGCAAGGGTTAACTACAATAGGTAAATGTGCACCGATTTGAATATGTAAACAGGCATGTAAACTGTAGGTACCCGCGGTATTCATGCGGCGGTGTGTGGGCCAGAGGGGAGGAGTGGTTCAAATATCTATACCATTTAGTTAAGAAGACCGTACCTATCTGCAGGGACGTAAAGTCGGTAGGTATATAGACAACCACCTCACAGTCATTATAGATGGTGGAGGCCTTGGCCCACTAAACTACCGCCCTTGGAATACTATTCTTTGAAATTACTATAACACGAGAATTTTATATAATATACTATCTAACGGGTAAGCGTTGTTTTGCCATTTAAGGTTATGAAAATTAGCTTACGACCTTATTCTTGCACAGATCTACCGAATGTAGATAAAAATTTTCATGAAAATCGATCCAGCCGTTTCGGAAAAGTTTGAATGTCCTGTCAATTTTTCAGACCCTTATAACTTATACTCGTATGAATTAATGAACAACAATTTCAAACTTAACAGTAAAGTGATTGCTCAAAGTCAAAGCCGATTATTAGGTACATAAAAAGCCCTAAAAATAGTTATTTGAGCTGATAGGAAGCAAAATATTTATTTCGATACTTACAACTGGGCACCGGTCTTCATTCAGTATGGTATTTGGGGTATTGGGTTTGTCTATATATATTTTCCTGCACCGTTATACTAACCTTCTTATAGGAAAGTACTGGCAAGTAGCTATATCTAATGGAATATTCGCTAGATCGTAAGCATTGAAGGAAAATTAATCAACATTGGTAAGTAACGTCACCTAACGCTAAAAAAATTCTTTTGATTTTCGTGTAGATATTAGTGAATATATATTACGTTTTATTATAAAAACCCGAATTTTGATTAAAAACTAATATAACAAGTTATCCATCAAACTTCCGTTGATGTTAAATCTATCGCAGCAATAGCTAATGCTGGTGCAATCCGAGCCGCATTGTGTTCGGTAAAAAACGTACATAAATCTATTTACATTGCAACAATGCAGCGACGAGCGGGTAACGCTCAGCTATAATAATAATATTTTAAAAAGCAAACTCGGGGAGTTTAAAACGTTAGAGCGAAGGGGGTCGTTACTCGTCACCCCCCGCCCCTCCCCCCGCGCCGCGCGCCCCGTGGCCCGGCACGCGTTGTCACGGCGCCGCCGGTTAACGAGATTACAGCACGCGCAACCCTTGCCGCTCCGAATGCAAATACGCGCCGCTAATCCGACAGGCCGCCCCCTCCCCGCCGGCGCCCCGGGCCGCGCAATCAATAGCCGCCCCAGTGAAGCCGATAGCCAGCAATTGATTACGATTGCACTCCGCGATAACCCGCCCGCCCCTCCCCGCCCCCGCCCCGCCCGCGCTGCACCCGATACATTCTGATGAGCCGCACAAAGGACCAACTCTACATCACATCTGTATACCTAATCTTGCTTTAGAAAAGCCGTCCGGTCAGTTCACTCACGCGATACTTGTTGTTGTCATAAAGGCTGGCAAACGCGACACGACAGCGATGAACCCAGCGAGTGGTCCCGACTTACGTCACCAATCAGATTAATTTTCACCGGTCCTGATTCATTAAATTGTTAGTAAGTGGACAGAACCATCGATATAAATCTTAGGACAGAACCTAATTGAATACCCAAAAATAGGTTAATGTTTAATATACTATGAAAACTATATGAGAAGAGAGAGAGAGTTCAGAGATAACTTAATTGAAAAAAATGTAATAATATTTGTGTGTGTTTGGCATAATCTGCCCCTAGATTGTGTAAGAAAAACGTATTCATCTTTATCGTAATCGTTTCCTTATTCTGTCCGCTGATTGGATCCCTGACAATTGAGGGTCAGAATTCGCTAACCATTACGATAACGATGAATACGTTTTCCTAGCGCAATCAGACCCGTGATTAGATACCTACTTAAATAAAGGGTATAATGTTGGCAAAGCAAACAGCGATGCCTTTCAAATAGTTTTCGTCATATTGTAAACTAGTCAATAAGTGTATTTTTGTAGTATCGAATGGACAGGTAACAGCGCGCTGGACAGAAAGAGGGCAGTAAGTTACGACGCCGCGCCGGGTGTCCCCCGGGACTGTGCGGCAGTGTGCGGACACCTTATTAGTTACCCATCCAGTGTATGACGGTGTCTGCTCCCCGCGCGAATGATATAGAGAGATTTTCTCATGTCAAAAATCAAAATCTAATTCGGCAAAACTGCACATTCAACCTCTCGGCTCTGCTTTTCGAAAACATCGATAAGCTTCCATCACACTAATATTATAAAGGCGAAAGTTTGTGTGCATGTTTGTTACTCCTTCACGCCGCAACTACTGAACCGATTTGGCTGAAATTTGGAACATAGATAGCTTATAACCTGGATTAAAACATAGGCTACTTTTTATCCCAGAAAAAAACCATAGTTCGGGATATTGAAAAAACCCAAAATTTCTACAGAAATCTATAGCTACCGTGTGAATATCTATTCACGAGGGGAAATACTTCCTCACACATAGGTACATTCCTTGACACATTAGATTATTTTGATAAAAAATAATCTTTCTTAAAAGTAGGTGTAAAGATCATTTCATTAGGAAATTCAAGTTTTTCTCGGGATTAGTGAAAAATCGAATTCAACGCGGGCGGAGCCGCGGGCAAAAGCTAGTAGCACAATAAAACTATTTCAGATTAACATATCAGTCTAAATGTTTGGTTCAAATCTTTTGCTACTTGTACCTACGAGTATGTTTATATTTTGAACATTTGCAATTGTACAGTTACTACCTACGAGAATCTTTATATTTTGAACATTTGCAATTGTACAGTTACTCAGTTCCGATGTGGAATAATGTTAAAGGAGTTTCAATGCCAGTTCTTCTCGATATTACTTGATTAAATTAAACTTGTCAGTCGAGTCAGCCATACAAAAATGTCTGTGAATTACGCATGTGAAAGAATAGACATTTTAACTTAATATCATTCAAAATGAGTTCTCGCAAGCGCAAAACTTTAGAGACACGGTGGTCATTTAAACGGTGTCTTGAATATTTTGTAACTCTGATGTAATGAAGTCTTGGAAGCCGCAATATTTCGCCGGCACAAGTCCCGGGCGGGCCGCAAAAGTCGCAGCAGGCATTAAACACATCAAGGCGAAGTAATAGGAGTCCCCGTGCTCGGGGAAGGGGGTGGGGGGGGATGCACGATGTTTACGAGGCACGTGCCCGCTGTCCGCTGCACCTGTGGGCTCTTACACTCTCGCCGACTTGCATGAAGTCTACTCTACATAATGTAATAAAGGAAATGATGCATGATTTTTTATAATATTTTTCACATAATATGACAGCTACTGGTCTGAATAACAAGGCGCAACATACGCGCTTCAATCTATTAATATCACCGAATTAATAGCAAATCAGTCGCTCAAGAGAAACTCCTCCCTCCGCCGCTGCGCAATATACGCGTAATGAAACAGTGTCCATTACGCGTGAGTTATGTGCGCCGGGGGTCGCGCAACCCTTCCACGTTCTAATTAAACCCGCGTAGCACGGCGTAGCGCGCCGCTACGAGCGTAGCCGCTACGTAGTTCCTGCCACGAAATAAAATAAGACGTGTTTTAGGTGATTTGTGATTTTGCAACAAAGATCAAGAAATGTCGAATAGTAGGGCCGCGTGGTAACTCCAATGCGACGTAAGTTTTCTAATGAAAATTGTAAATGATGATGCAAAAGCAATTTACTTAACAGATCACAAATGCACTTGTAAAATGATTTTGTCTTAAATTTCAAACATACATGAACCCAGCAAACATTGGTATTTAAAAATGATATTTAAACGCAATGATAATAATGATTACATCCCTTTGACTTCCCTGTAATACGAGCAGACGTTCTGGTCGGGCCCGGCAAGTATGGAAATTGGTTCTTAAGGAGTTCGCCAAAAACGCAATGTAAATAAGTGCGGCCCCACTGACCTACAGTCGCCACTGCGCGGGGGCGCATTCCCTCTCACATCGGTATTCAGCGTATTCAGGAGCATTCACAAACAGTTTGTTCAGCTCTCGAGTCGCCGTTATTGCGGGTCGCGATCTGTTATTCAAAGTGGCAATATACGGCGCCTAAACCAACACTCGCTCGTCTCATCGCCATGCATGAGCGGCGGACACTTCAAACGCGCGGCGATACCGCGAGCGCATTACCATCACAAAGAGACTCACCACCAACACTTGACCGACGCTGCTTACACCTGTGCTTTTGTGAAAACTGTTAAAAAATTTATTTATTTTTTTACGTTCCAAAGTAGATACCCATAGAGCCCCAAATTGTTTTTTAATATCGTATTAGTATCGTAAAATAATCGAATTAGTTAAATAAAAATAAGCTTATTGATGATTAGTTTGTAACGGTCTATTCAGTTCGACCGTAAAATATTTTAAAACTTTTTATCATCTTGGTATCTGTCAATTTACCAAGTTCCAACCTTCACATAATATTATGATTATTGAATAAAAGCATAGACCATGAGTGCGTTTTTTGTTAAAAGAAGAAACTTTTTATTCCTTCTTTTTACAGGTTTGGTACGACCCGGGAATCGAACTCAGAATCTTGATTAACCCTCGCAATCATTATGAAAGTGTACTCTGTATCTCAGATTTAAAATCTATTTTATCCGCGGCTCAGTTATCAACCCTTGCGTTTGGTTCGACGAATACAAAATGTCTAAGTAGTTGTATGCCATTTTTGTTCAATCTTACTATTAATAAGCAATCATATCTAGCGGCGCCGCTGGAACAGCCTCGATCTTGCAACGCTATAGCAATGGTACAATAACCGGCACAGAGTTCGTCGAGCATCAACAGCGCGACTCAATCGTCGCTGTTTTCAATGGAACCCGATACATCGGAATTCGCGCATCGCGTCGGTTAGCCGACCCCTTCGCTCCCCTTTCCCTAAAAAATTAAACAGCTTTTAAACTCGAAAAAAATTCATCTCAGGTAATCGAAATAATAGCGAGGCGCGCGAAAAAAATTCACTAAGGGCGGAAAAGAAACGGATTCGTAGAAAAAAGTAGAATTTTTTAATTCGCCCGCTCGGGTCGGCGCGACCGGCGCCGCGCGGAGCCGCCAGTCGCGCGCCGGCCGCCGCGCAGAGCACGTCTCCGACACGAACACATACAGACACACACGCGCAGCATGGTGCTGTCGGCGTGCGTGCGCGCCTCCACGAGGACCTTCTGCGCCTCCTACCGTGAGTACCGCGCGCTAGAGAACATGCACATATTACCACACTGCTGGAAAGTGCAGGAGCAAAATTATTAACAAATTATGCTGTACAGATTTGCCTATTAAAACAATCAAATTATCGCTGGTAGGACAAGTCTGGATAGTGTTTAGGTTACTTTAACGGTTGTTAGTTGTTAAACAATTTCCACTTTGTCTGATTTTGTCCTACAGGCAGTTGTAATACAGAAAGTTTCAAATCTCCGTCTTTTATATATTTTGTTTACATTATTTTCTAGGTACTCCAGCGAACTTTTGTATTTTTGTGTATTTTAAATAGTGTGATGTTAGAAATATTGTTCTTATAGAATTTAATGTGTTCACTGAACGTGCGTTACCTAAGTAACATCAAAATCTTTAAATATTTACTTCAGAACATTAATTTTTTTAACGTTTCGACTTGCAAAAGATGCATTAATTTAGCATTTGGTAAAATAATGGATACAAGTTAATGAAGATGCAAAATTCACGACAGAATGGATAAATTTTAAAAAGAATAATTACAATATTTCTTTATCTTTAAATAATAGTTCAAGATTATATTAGAGTTAAAGAATTACATTATTAAAATAGGTAACTATTTATTATTTATTGTATGCATAGTTGGTGTATTTATGTATTGTATAATTTGTATGTGTTTTAATTAGAAATAACAGTCTTTGTTAACGGTACTTACCTAATCGTTACAAAATAATTAGAGCTTACACCTGTTACGCTAGCTATAACTTTGAGAAAATTACAAAAAAAACAGTAATTGTAGTTACAATCGTTATTTTATTTAACCATTTAAGCATGTAATATCTTATGACTTTACCCTCAGCCCGGATCTCTTGTTGGTAGAAGCCAGAAACATTTCGTTTTCTTGTCCGTGATAATGAAACTGTCTGCTAATTTCACAACCTCTCTATTAAAAAACTACTTCCTTAAAAGTGTATTTTTGTAATAGAGAAGTATCTAGTTATGTCTTTTGACCTACAGATCGGAAGTCATGGCTTTTGACTGTCGAGCTGTAGGATGTGTGGACAATCTGTAATGAATTAGCGTTGGCCAACAATTCGAAATATAAATACACTTACATTTTCAGCCATATTATATTACAATTAGGTAATTTTCGGATAGTTGTACCTAAGTAATTTAACTGTGCATTCAGTAAAAAACATCGTTACAACATATTTGTGTGATTTATATAGGTACTAGCTGTTGCCCGCGACTCCGCCCGCGTGAATTACGATTTTTTTACATAATATACCTTCCTACTGGAATTCTTTGATTTTTCGCGGGATTCTGGTGTGATGTTGTACAGAAACCTGTTCTTACTTTGCACGGGTTATCTTGTGGTGATTTTGAAAACTCCTTTTTTTTAATAATAATATAAAGTTTCATTAATACGTAGTTGAAAGATTTTTATTCTGAAACCACGAAATATGTCAAAAATTATTAAACCATGTGTAAAGTTGTACTGGTGGTAGAACTCTTCTTTCAGAGTTCGGCCGGGTAGGTACCACTGGGATAAATTACTCTACTAACAGTATTCCCCAGCCCAACATAATATAAGAGTCTTTTAAAAATCTTTGCTTCATCTCAATACAATCCAAAACATCAGAATGGACAATGGCTATATATTTCCTTACGTATAAAAAGACCTTAGATGACAGTCAGTCGGTTAGGATCGATAAGACCTAAGAGTTAAAAATATTTGTGAACCATTATCTTACCCTTTCCATATTGCGGATGATAAAGTTTAAATCTGTTCATGTCTGTCTTAACAGTGCCATCTTAATATAAAGTCAGGAAACAGTAAATAACATGACAGTTAATTTTTATTTTAAAAAATTCGGTAGTACCTATCTCAGAGTTTTACATTCAAGTTCCACATAAATTGTAGAGATGGCGCTATACGGTATAACGTAGCGATAACACCAGTTACATGATTTTTGTTCACCCTAAAAGTGAAAAATTTTAAACCATACAAAATCTCCTGCTAAGCCTATTTATTTACGGCTGTAAGGGTACTCCAGTCCTTCTTGAGCCCTACGTCCTAGCCCTAGGTTCTTTGTGCATTCCGAGTTTCAAGTCACCTACCTACTTGAACTTAAAGGTTCTGATGTCTGTAATTTCTGATCTACAAAAGTGATGATGATAAGTTTCGTATGGAATAATCTTTAAAGAACCTCCTTTCTAACAAAAAAGAATGAATGGAATCGGACAACGCGTTAATAAATTATAACTAAAAAACGTTTGGACTTTGATGCTGTCTTCCAGGGAAACCATGATGAATTTCGGGACAAAAAGTATCCTATGTCCTACCTCGGGGTAGAAACTATAATCATGTCAAGTTTCATTTAAATCCATCCAGCGGATTAGCTGTGATGCCGGTTCGTGAAACAGACAGACAGACAGACAGACAGACAGACAGACAGACAGACAAAAATTAAAGAAATTACAGTTTTGGCTTCAGTATCGACTAAATAGTATCCTCCAACAAAAATTTTCAAAATATCTTCAATGTACAGAATTCGACCCTTTACAGTTTTATTATAAGTATAGATAATACGGTTCTAAATAACTTATTACAATGTTGATTACTATAGCAAAAATCTGTTGCTATCAGCACACTATATCGCGTCTTACTTAAATTATTATCAACCCTCTACCGGCACTAGTTTCACTGAATTATTACACGAGGCGATATTTTTTGCGCGCGAGTAATTTTAGAAGTTCGGTAAAAGCAGAAGGATTTTTCAATCCGGCGGGCGCGCAAAAAACGGACAACTGCTAGTTTTTTAGCGATTAAAAAATATATTATTTCCACTCGCTTCACCCCGTCCGCCCCCGCACCGACCCCCACAAAAACCTGATGACGTTTCAATAAACGCGAAGACGACACAATAATGGCGAGTCGTTTTGGAGGCTTTTTGGCGTTTATTCGGCGATGTTTTTTGCGCCCCTCGCCCCACGCCGCAGGCGCGGATATTTGTCGAGCTGCGATTGTGCGATGCAAATCCCTTTGATCCGCGACAGTAGCAGCGCAGGTACCGAGCGTTCCCACGCACACATGCCCTCGTGCACTGCGACAATGCGATGTGAGGATTGTAGAGACGCACCTATAGGAAATACTTTTTTATTACTTTGATTAAATACAACATAAATAATTATTGTGCATAGAGAAAGAGTTGGGCGACATTGTTCGTACAACAGCATCTCGTAGCACTTTCGTAGCGCTCTACGTAGCGCGGCGCCGAGCGCAGTTTACTTAATACTTCTTGATTTTTGTCTCATGACTCATTGCTGTAACATGTTACAAATAAAATTATTAAAATGTTAGTAATTACATTAATTTTTAAGGACATTTAAATATTATCATAGCCGTCTGTGGGTGAAAATATATAACTTTTTATGTATTCCCACCTTTGTAGTTTTATGCAAATAAATCATACTTTACTTTACTTTTAATGTCACTCACACTTTTAATGTTTTTTGCTGAATAAGCAGATTCTCCAGTTTCAGAGAAAACGTTTAAAACCTTACAAAATCATAATAATAAAATCGTTTTGTATGACGTGTACGATAAGCATTCGGTTCGGATAAGCAGCATAATCACTGATTCATCTGTTTATTTGAGTGATATTCAAATGTTTCGTTGCTGCGCCGTGGCCTTGGGATTACCGCCGCCCACGGGTGGGCATCGGGCTGGGGTCGCGGTCGGATTGCGGCGACAAATCCGATTAATTAGCTTAATGAGCTAAGCTCGTTAGCCGACACGCGCGCCTCGGACCCGCGGCTCGCTAACACCTCATCTCATTAGGCATCGCGGCGATTTGTTGAATTGTGTGTCAGATTGTGATAACAGAAATATATTAACCGCCTTGTTCCAAGCTCTGTTCAGTGCAGGACACGTCGGTATTCGCAGCTTCAGTATAAATCCGACAAATATGTACTATGAGAATCTCATACAATAATAATACAAACATGTTTGATGTTAAAAGTGTGATTATTAAGTACTTTACCTCTTAACCCATCAACCCATTCCTTTCAACACAAATTATAAACAGGCAAACGTACAATACACTTAGCACGCTACAGATGCCCACGATACAAATAGTAGCTTTTCCAAATTAATGCAAGGTCTTATTTACACAAGTGGTTGAAGCTTCAGGCTGTATCATACGTAAGAATAAACTAATTAACAAATTAATTATAACTACTGCAGGTATACTTGATATAAAGTCAGTGATAAGATCAGTGCAGACCTTTAGAAACGTCTGCAATGCACCAGTAAGCTTCAAACTCCAGCTACTAACTGAGTTTATGGTAGTTTGTAATTATTATGTTAGTTTAGAGTTGTCATTACAAATAGTGTGTGTTTGTTTCAGAAGAGTCGGGTGACCTGATCAAGTCTCCCTCGCCGCCGCCCAGCCACGGTGAGTACACATATACACACACACTTGCTTGCCTGACACTATAAGCTAACCTGCAGGGTATACAATAATGCTAAGAGCTTGATAGAGTTTTTACGTGTTGGGTTATTCCTCGCATACTTATAGATAACAAGGCAAAACAGAATAGAGATTTGAAACAAATGATATACAACAACTGGCACTAACCCCAATGAACTCCAAGTCTAGACAGTATACACTAGGAACACTAGTAGATATTCCACCTAGTTTACTACATATTATTATGTCCCGTATTATTAGTGTAATAAAATAAAGTCCAATTCTTAGGGATTAACAAGTGATTTATCATTGATGGTGTATGAAGTGAAGGTTATTACAATAAATGGTATCAATACTCCAGCACTATCAATCAAGAAGCAATAAACAGTAATAAGTATTTAAAAGGCTGCCTTTAATCACACCCCACTCGCAGCCACGTTCGCTTTGAAGTTAGAAGTTATTGTATCGTCGACAATAGAACGCGTAAGACAGCGCGCGCGGCAAGGGACAAGCAAGGGAAAGTTAAAGGGTTGTACCGCGTGGGTCCGTGCACGCGTCGCCTGCGGCTCGGGCCCGCGCGCTGCACGAGCGGCACGCGAGCGCGCAAAAACGCCGCGCCTCACCCCTTTGACGACGACGGAACGCGCGAGAAAGTAATTTTCCATCTCGACACAGCTGTAGCCGGGGAGCGCCCGACCATTGTTGTCACCTTACTTAGAGTATTGTATAGGTACATCTTTGAGCTATTTATTTACAATTAATGTTTATCGTAATCGAAATGATGTTACGAGTATAAATACATTGAATAGTACTTATGTTAAAAAGTAAAAAAAAAATTGGCATGATTTATTAATAAAAGAGCAATTTGGCTCTTGTGGTGGAAGTTCAGTTACTCTACCTGCTTCATTTTATCAAATATGACAAAGTAACAATTACTACAATATTTTAATCACAAGATGCTCCTTTCAAAATTCAAAAAGTAAAGTTAAGCTTTTTTTTTAAGATTAAGTATGTATTAAGAATTAGATCAAGCATTATATACCTATACTGAAATTACCAGTGCAGTAACATGGGTTCGTTTTTACCATTATTTTTTAATAAGTAATGTTTTCGTCGCCCTCGGCTACGATCGTAGAGGTCGTCGTAGCGAGTTGTTACCAAGTGAGGGACGGTCTGAGATCATTGCCAATAAATCACAAATGACTCAGTGGAAAATGTTTGTAGATGGTAGATAACTGTTATCGTGACTAGTGTGAAACATCACGATTCACGACTAAATCGTAAAATTTTGAGATCAAATGAAAAAGTATATTGAATCTATGGAATTTATCGTGTCGTCACCGCTCACGAGTCAATGTATTTATCCACATCGATGTCGTTTTCAGACGGGTCGGCGAGCGGCGAGGGCGACGGCGAGGCGAGCGGCGACGAGCGCGCCTCGCCCGCCGAGCGCGAGCGGCGCCGCGCGCAGCCGCACCACGCCGTCAGCGCCGCGTCCGCCGCCTCCGCCGTGCTGGTGAGTGCCGCCGCGCGCGAGCAGCAGCGCGCCCCCGTGCCGACACTGACCCCACCGTTGTGTGTTGCAGAACGCGGCGGGCGCGGGCAACGCGCTGGCGCAGCTGCAGCACCTGTTGCTGACGCAGCACGGCGCGCACTCGCTGCTGCTGCACACGCAGGTGAACACCGCCATGTACCACACACGACACACGACACGACACACGAATCCACCTAACCTTAACTAAGTTATCGGGTCACGTATCTTAAAGGACTCCTGACTGTGAAGAAGTCTCCTTTACTAAAGATATCGCAACCGTTCCACGTCACTTTATAGGTGTCTCAGCGGATGGACGTCCACTTCTGAACACTAAATCCAACAACGGACGTCTACTGAGAGACAACCCTGAAGGGATCTTCGACTACTATGGTTGTGTATCACGTATTAAAAAACAGCTTTTTGGAATCCAATTTGAACGGTGTCGGGTTGTCTCGCCGTTTTTGTGACGTGTGTGTCCTCACCTAAAGTAGACAATCTTATAAATTGTACCTACCGAACGTCTCGCCTCGTCCCAGGTAAAGGACTCGCTCCCTACCCTCGCTCTGGATCACATTCCGGGGCTTATGAATTCTGAACGAGGGGCACCTTCTGTATTCTCCAAAAGTTCTTTATTTGCTTATAATTTCTGTTAGTAGAAGAACTAACAGAAATTAGAAGCAAATAATGCCCTCCGTGGGGCAAGCAGAACTAGTCACTACGGGCAGAGTATGACTGAGCAGCAGTAGAGCGGCAGTGACCGTGTGTGTGTGTGCAGGTGCAGCAGGCGGTGGCGCAGGCGGCGGCGCAGCAGCTGCAGCAGCTGCAGGCGCGCGCCACGCACGCGCACCAGCCCACGCTCGGTGAGTACTGGCTACATCTTCCTCAAACATTCGGGATCAGAGGGGTTAGTACAGGTTTCTGTACGAATTTCGAGTCGACTCGTATCGTATAAACGTATCGAATTCCTCCATACATTTACAGCCAGCGCCATCTGTGACAGCCACATGTCAGCAACTGTCCATAGATGGCGCTGGCTGTAAATGTAGATTCGATTCGTTTGTGCGATACGATCCTACAGAAGCGAGCGGTTCATGTTTTGCGAAGAAAGCATCTATGTTTTTAGCTCGTAAATCATTTTAAGACAAGGATTTAACAAATTGTCGAGCCGCAGCTCACCGTTCGCTCCGTGTTGCAGAGGCGCGCTCGCCGTCGCCGCGCGGCAGTCCGCCGGGCGCGGCCGCCTTCCTTACGCCGCACACGCCGGGCCCGGGCCGTGCGCGCTCGCCGCACGCGCTGCACGCGCCGCACACGCTGCACGCGCACGCGCCCTCGCCGCTGCACGCGCACGCGCACAAGCCGCGCGCGCTCGACCCCGCCGACGACACGGCCGACCTGGAGGAGCTGGAGCACTTCGCCAAGACGTTCAAGCAGCGCCGCATCAAGCTGGGCTTCACACAGGGCGACGTGGGGCTGGCCATGGGCAAGCTGTACGGCAACGACTTCTCGCAGACCACCATCTCGCGCTTCGAGGCGCTCAACCTCAGCTTCAAGAACATGTGCAAGCTCAAGCCGCTGCTGCAGAAGTGGCTCGAGGACGCCGACTCGTCGCTGAGCGGCGGCGGCGGCGCGGCGGCGGGCGGCGCGGCGCTGGCCGAGGCGGTGGGGCGGCGCCGCAAGAAGCGCACCAGCATCGAGAGCGGCGTGCGCGTGGCGCTGGAGAAGGCCTTCCTGCACAACCCCAAGCCCACGAGCGAGGAGATCGCGGCGCTGGCCGACTCGCTGTGCATGGAGAAGGAGGTGGTGCGCGTGTGGTTCTGCAACCGCCGCCAGAAGGAGAAGCGCATCAACCCGCCCGCCGGCGAGGCGCCGCCCGCGTCGCCGCACGCGCTGCACCCGCTCGCGCTGCCGCCGCACCCGCACGCGCACGCCGCGCACCCGCACGCCGCGCACCCGCACGCGCCGCACGCCGCGCACGCCGCCGCGCTGCAGGCCGCCGCGCTGCAGCCGCTGGCGCTGCTGGCGCGCGCGCCGCGCGACTGACCGACACATATCCTGTAAATAGCGGAGAGAGGACTCTGTGTACATAGTGTAGTTACTGTAGCGTAGAGCGCGCGCCGCCCGCCGCCGAGCCCGGTCGCGCGTCCGCTGTACCCCTAGTGCGAGTTCGCGATCTATATGACGTTGCTACATTCCGCGATATCGATTTTAAACGACGAGTTTGTTAGAATTGAATGAGCGAATGACCTTTGCATGAAATTGCATTATGAGAGTTCTCACTAGGGGTACGCACCATTGACTGTATCGACCCGCGACCGAGCCCGCGGCGGCCCGGCCCGGCCCGGGTGCGGCCCGACCCGGCCCGGACGCGGCGCGCTCGTAGCGTAAGTTTACATATAACGTGAAGTTTATTTATGTTCAGCGGCCCGCCGCCTGTACAGACCCATATCACTTAGCGCGTACGCGTATGTAAGGTGGATGTGTAGAAAATATCTATATGTTACAATAAAACATGATAGATGACTGTCGCTGCCTTTCATTTGCAAACCCTTTAAACCTCTTTAATGGTGTGTAGGTAATAACCTCATGATCCGCAATGAAAGGGTTTTAGGAAAGAAATACTTATCTATCTATTATACCTAGCTACTACAACATATTCTTATTATATTTATTTTATTAGGGGGTAGATTCCGAGCCTTATGGATATACCAGAGAAAGAAAGTGCCAAGGTTAAATATTGTAAATGGAATATTTTACTCAAAGAAAGCTTCATTTTACTCGAAGCTGATATACGAGAAAAAATAGGATGGCAAAATGTGGCAGTAACGGTCTCTATATGTATTAACAAAATAATAAAATCCTATACCTTTAAACGAGCAATTCTTGTATATATGTATATATATTTCTATATAATCTGGATCTCGGAAACGGCTGGAACGATTTTCATAAAATTTAGTTTTGGGGGCGATAAATCGATCTAGCTAGGATTCATTTTTAGAAAATGTCGAATTTACCAATAAAAAAAATATTGCTCTATACCTGACATCTATTCTGAAGTCATACTAATTTTTTTTTTTTTTTGAATCAACGAACTGAGCGCGAAAATTCAAATTTTATATAGTTTTCGCTAATAGTAGGCTAATTATACATCGTAAGTTTATGGCAATGAGTTTTGCGGGCACAACATTTATGACTCTTCATATTTCTAATAGAAACTCTGCTCAACAATACTCATTTACCTCATATTGTGATCCCGATATATTGAAATCTGGGAAACAACGTGACATCTATTGGCCAATAGCAATAATGGCCCAGGCATCCAACTGTTTTAACGACACAATAAATATAACTCTTTCTGGTGACATCTATTGTCGGGAAGTAACACTAATTTTTTTATGGAGTCAACGAACTGGGCGCGAAAATTCAAATTTTCCCAGCTTGCACCCAGCAGTGATAGCTAGGGGATACGGGTTCAAGTCAGCAGCGATAATTTTAAACACTATAAATAAAATAACTTACATAATTGGTTGATATAATGTAAAAAATTAAGTTTTTGTATAATATATAAATATTAAAGTAATTATTACACTCGTGATTTTTATTTAACCATACTTACGAGTTCATATTTTTTTTATTATTATGTCGATAAGATCGAAAAATATTTTTCATATTTCATCATTACATTAGTACCTATGTAATCCATATTTAAATATAGTTTTTCTACCCCAAATTACAATTTACAAAAAAAACCGAGCGAAGCTCGGTCATCCAGGTACTAATAATTAATATGAGATTCAGGCGATGCGAAACTCTATGCGCGAGTCCGATCGCACGTCACCACTCACCAGACGCACCAGCCAGTATCTCTAGAACCCTACACTAAGCTACACTGAACCTCCCAAAGACGTGTTCGAACAAACTTTGGGGTTTTAATAGTTTTCATTAATTATGAAAATTGTCCTGAAAACTTTTTATGTATTAGATAATTACAAATACTCCACAGAGCCGCGATATTTAGTGCATTTAGTGCAGCGACTACACAGTCTTTAATTGACGGCGAAACCTTCTCGAATGTAAATAGAATTCCTTCCTATATGCAATAGGTTCTTAGGTGTTATAATTCTCTGTCGTTGAAGTGATCTTGTAGTAAAATGTGATTTGTTTTACACGCCTAGTGAAAAGTTAAGAGCAAGGAATCGTACGCTTTAAATTGTGTCTAACTTTGACGAGGAGTCTCAAGAATCAAGCAGGGCAGACTCTGCCCACCAAATTGAAATACTATTTTTTTCCTAGTAGGTATGTAAGCTAACAAACATGAAGGATCCTGGGGTCGTTCCACCGGCACTATCTCTTATAATAGTAATGCTGCATTATTATTTTGACATTTTCATACTACACTAGCAAACTCGGCGAACTCCGTTTCGCCACCAGATGGCTTCCTTTTATGTAGGTAACATTTTTTAATTTTTTTTTCCTGAATTTTCTTAGCTATAAACATCACGGAGCCCGAGACCTTTCCAACGAATGCAAAACCGTGGAAATCGGTTCGTGCGTTCTGGAGTCATAGCGTCAGGAAGGAAAACCAGACTTATTTTTATATTAGAAAGATAGAAATAAAGATAAGAACTTATAAGTACTTATTAGTGTAATAATTATGTACTACAAAAGATAGAGACATGAGAGATTTGTAAAATCCAACCCGTAATTACCATTGATAGGATTTAAAATATTATTGTGTAAGAATAGCTGGCATGAAAGCAAATTATTTTTGATAAAACACACTCAATTTTAGGTATTTACTACACTGTAAATACCTATATAGAGTAAAGTGAAGTATTAAATAAAATGTAATGTAACTGAAACGGTTACTAATGACCTCGTGACCGGAGACCTACAGTAGGTACACGACGCGTCAGCGTTATATTTTGTACCTACCTAATAATAAATTAAATAGTTTAAGAGTCGTTATACACATGAGCTATGAAAATGCGAACGCTTACGATGTATGTTTGATAATCATTATACCTGATGATTTCATTAAAATAATGATTACAATATTATAATGTGAATAAATAATTCTTAAAAAGTTTTGGAAATATAGTAGGTAGGTATCTACCAGTTTCAATGAAATAACATTTCCAATGAAGGAGTGTTCGATTTTCAAAATTTTTTTTTATAATACGAGTATTTGACAATGACGAAATACACTACGCTAAGAGGACGGGAAATGTGACGTATGTTGAAGCCAAACATTTAACTTAAAAATTCGGCTTCAGGGCGGAGCATAGAAAATGTATGCGTGACGTCAATAAGTGTTGACCTTCAATAGTATTGATAATGAAAATCAGAATAAAAATTGAAAAGGAAAAAGTTATTATTCATTTTGTGAATGAAATCCAGACTTCATAGTATACACTTTATTTTCCTTATTACAAGTACTAGCGTATTACATATAATTCCTTATCGCTTATACTTTGACATAAATATGCCTTATTTCTTGTATTACGATGCAATGAGTACTTTACATAGTTTTTTATTCATATCAGTACAATATCAATTATATAGTTTTTGCTTTTGTGCTCCTCAAAACAACTCCATAATCTTTCTGCCATAGCTTACTAGATTTTTTCATTGGTTTTTACTAGAGACGTTCTCATTGGTTGAGAAAAATGAGCGGGAATTTTAATGACCAATAACATGTAAGGTTTATTTGTTCTCTTAAAATGGTGGAAAACATTGTCACAGACAATCAAAAATATTCATAGGATTACCACAGAATATAAAATTATGCCTTTTTTGAGCAGTCGTGTAAATAAATCATGACATTCGGCCATCCACTCTTGTGCAACCTCCTGGTGCACAATAATTAAACTCTCATCAAAGTAAAAATTCTACGACCACTCAACTAGGCGTTTTAGTACCTATAAAAACATTGCACAAAAACTATACAAAAGATAGTATTTATTCTTACATGTTAACTAACTATTATGCCACCTTTATGATTAACAAAACTATAATTTATATTTAAAACAATACTTTTCAAATATCTCATTTCACACTTCATATAGGGTTTCACTTACTTATCAATTCTCTGTATATTGGTTATTTACAATGTCTAAATGATTTTGACTCTTAGTTACCTACGGCTATCTTACTAAAATACATCATTATACCAAAACTACAAAAGATGGAATATATATTTAGGTACATGTTAAGTAACCACTATTTCGCCTTTATGAGTAACAAAATTATAATTTATATTACATATATGATGCACAATATTTTTCAAATACTTTATTTCACATAGGCCTCGCCTACATGCACTTACTTAAGAATATTCAGTACCTACATTTGTTAATTTAAATATCTAAATAAATAATACTGACATTAATTTACCTTGTCCCAATCTCACTAACATAAAATAATCATGACATTCGGTTTCTTAGATTAATTAAAGTATTATTGGGTACAATGAATTTTTAATTTAAATTTAAAATAAAGAAATTATTAACTATAACATATATATAATTTTATGTTTCAGACCTACATAAAATTATACATTATTTATTGTATACAATATTAGAAAATTATAAATGACTTACTCAAAATTGTTAACATATCACTTCTTAGGCTCTGGAGACTCAATTAATTTAATTTTGCAGATTTCAATTATCATAATATTATATAAGGTATTTTATTGAAGCAAGTATTGACGAAAACTGACAGAGACTAATTTAATTTTCCAAATATTATTATCTTTTTTTTTTACGGTTACAGATTAAAATGACAACTTTTTTTTGAAAGAATGTTTATGTTATTGTAGCATAACATTTTTCAAATCTTTTTCTTTAAAGTAAAAATCATAATTTTATCGTTCACATTTTCAATAGCAAAATGACTTACAGTCAAAAATTAAGTACGCTCTACGTTATAATATAGGCTGCATGTCCACAAATTTTCGTGCGTTCTGAACAAAAATTCATTCAAATCAACCTTGCATAGCATATTGTGTGTTACATACAATAATCAATGTGTTACAATCTTGTTATTAATCTAATTTCTTACAATTGTATTGAAAAACGTCGGTAAATGAATCTGATAACTAATGACAATCTCGTACATCAACTGCGGCTTGAGCTTACCACCTCAATAGGAAATACATCTACAGTTTTTTTACATTTTATTTAGTTGTTTCCATCGTAATTGCAAATAAAAATATATATTACTCATGAAATATTGCTAATTGAAAATTGCTATGTATGTACTTGAGACGATTTAATCGCCGAATTTCGAACGTTGATCACGTCATACCAATATTCAATGATTCTGCAAATCACATATTATATCATAATAGTGGTTTTATTTATAATCTGTACTAGACTATGCACTACAGACTATGTGAAATCCGGTTATTGTGCTAATTCTGTACCTATCTATCATTTCCATATCTTTTTCAATTTTGTAAGGACCTAAAATTTTAATTTTATAATTCGTGATATTATCATCTAATGTTGGATACTGAATTGACTGAAATCGAAATACTGAACCTCTATTTTCTTTTTTTTTTGCTCCATAATATATATAACTAACGTTAAATTTATTCAATGTACAATAAACTTTACAGTTCAAGTTATTAGAGAGAACTAAAAATTATAAACTAAACAAACATGATTCAATAAAATTAGATTTAAATATTTACAAAATATATAACTATTACTGGTTTTAACTATTGTTAATATTAACATCACGGATATGAGGATTCTGTCATCTGAACATCTTAAGTATGTTTTATGTCTAATATTGTTAACCGTGACTTCCCTAGATCTGATTGAAACATTTGGCTTGGCGGTTCGCTCGTGGATACGCGACTACATTTAATTCATAGGGGATACTTTATGCAATCTGAATGGGCATTTTATCAGACATTATACATATTTAGAAAATCATAAACATACCTACAGTTACTTAAGTTTCTTTTAACTTAAGTGTTCCATATCGTTATCTTTAGGAGGACTGATAAAGAATATGTTCTAGGTTATTAGAATGTTTATAAGGACGGAAAACGGACGGACGTTTCCTGATTTGTGTAATTTGCGCATAAACACTTAATACCAAAATCAATTAATGCCAAATGATCATGAAATGAAATGAAATTAAATTACAACACGTAGGTTTTATCATCCGGATAACTATAACAAAAATATCACAAAAAAAATTAAGCAAACCTATTTATTGGTGTGTTTGAGTTTCACAAGTCTCACCAGAAATCGTCAACGGACTCTGTTGACTGAGAACTAAATCGTGCCCAATTGTTCTAAAACATTAATTATGACTCTTTTTTATGGGTTTTGGGAATTTTGGTCAAGATAGCCCCCTTTTTAACGAATAAATACAAAGTGGCTATATCATTATCATTGGTACTAATGGAATAGCTATGAGCGACTTTTTTTAATAATTCTGATAGTGTAGCGTCACTTAGAATTTAAGAAATATAGTATACCTAGATCTTCACGTTTCTGACAATCCATTATCCAATACTTCTGCCTTCTTCCAAATAGACTTATCTTATATAGCGTGAATGATACCGCTTTATTGCCGCTAAGACACAGCGATTAAAAATGCCAATAATAGCATTTCTACAAACTTCCATTAGGTACTTCGTGAAATGCATGCAAGCATCTCAACCAAAATAATATGACTGTAATTTTACTCATTTGTGAATGATTTTGGAAGCTATTCGTTCCAACTGTAACTAAGGGAGGGTAAAGAACTGCGCACCATTTTTCTTTTTTACCTACAAGTTTTGTAATACAAATTGTAAGGTTTATTTTTAGTTTCCCTCACTTATGGTCGCACATTCTTTGACTAACCAGTTATTTACGCTTAGTGTATCTTAGCTTATGAATCGATTTTGGAATTACATTAAGATGATCGTCGTTGCAAATTTTCAAAAAATGCTAACCACCTCGTCTGTTGTGAAGCTTTTGCTTGCTGCTGCATTGATGATTGTAAGTACTTGTTCCAACTAAAGCAACGGTTTGGTGAGCCGCAAGCAGTGTGGGAGTTGTGGGGACCACCGACGTTGATAGGAGCATCTACGTGCCTTGCGGACCAACTTCCATAGTTATGACGGGGATCGCGTTTACACGCGCTTAGCCGCGTCCGTTCACGGTTAGCTCGTTCCATGTGCCTCCTTGGTGTTGACAGAGGATGCGTCCTCACGCGCTCGCCTTTGACCCGCGTCAGTCCACGACCAGCTCGTTGAACGTGTCATATTCTCGGCAAAAGAAATAAACAATGTTTAATGAATTATGTATAGGTATATAGCAGCTGTTATACAAAAGAGATTATTCGTGAAAAATCTATTTTAGTTTTAGCAAATTATTTTCAAAAATAGATCTGTATTTAATAAAACATTGTTTCAAATTCCATTCATCATTCTACCTCTATTTAATTGTCACTTTTAATAAACAAGTCCTAATGAGTTTACTGTCCTTTCAGAATCTTTCAATTATAGAAAATGTATAAGTAAATTTGTAGTTATTGTTATTGTTTTAATACATCGATAAACTGTAACTGAGTACTCATTATTACCATTTTGGTACACATTACCCAAATAATTGTAGAACATACATAGTTCCATCTTGGCTCACATAACCAAGTAACTCTTGGCACACGTAACCAAGTAACTCTTGGCGCACATAACCAAGTAACTCTTGGCACACGTAACCAAGTAACTCTTGGCGCACATAACCAAGTAGGCTCTTGGCACACATAACCAAGGCCATTATTCATCATAGAACATACATAGTTCCGTCTTGGCACACATAACCAAGGAAATTATAGAAAAATAAATACAGCACTCATAACCGTATTATAATTTAGTCACGGCACACTTAACTGCCAATTAATTTAATAAAAACTTAAATAAAAGAATATCTTTGTTGAAATTAACTTTATCAACACTAAATCATCATTATTTAAAAACCGGTTGACAGTACTAGTAAACTCTCATCAATTGTTGTTATTGCCTCAAGCAGAATCGCATTAATTTCATCCTCATGCCATCATATCATAATCAGTGTAAGAATCTTACAAGTATACCGGGCAATTACAAATGAATTAAAATAATAATATGTTATTTTACTTCATGAAATCACTGCCACGGTATCTCTTTCAAGAACTGTTCAGAATGGCAAAGAAATGAAAATAATACGCCAGTGTTTGTAAGAACTGTCAATTTCTAATTTTTCTCTTTTTTTATTGATTTATATCTAGGTATAGCTTCTTAGAGTGAACTATTTTTTTTTTTTTACTTTCCATGATATGAGTTAAAAGTTAAAGCTTAATAAAAGTTTCTGCACTCAGATATTCATCATTAAATATTATTATTTCTGCGTTGGATAAATTATCCAAATTACATGAACTACTACTCGAAAAGTTCAAGGCAATGAACAAACTACAGTCCGACAAGGCTCTCTTGGCACTTGAATGACATTGACAGGAGGGCGCTGTTATAGAACAAAGGCATCCAGGAAATAAAATCTCCTCAATTTTTACTTCAATTCTAGTTTAAAATAGTTAATAGTAAGCAAAAACAATGCAACATACAATAGGGATATACCGCTAGAGCGAACTATCAAACAGTATCACAAGATAGCGGCGTTAGTACCGATTTTGGCCACGCGCCATGATAGGCCTGTCGCACTGTACACGGCTGTGCCGATATTAATCAACTGATGCTACAATTCAGTCATTCATAATAAATTATTTAATAAAGCCCCGAACTATGGGCCTATGTGACATGCTCTTTTTTTTATTTTTATTTGCAAATAATTTTGATCTTACGTGTGTTCAGTATGAAATAATCTAAAATTATATTTCAAACAATTACCAAGAAATTGGATCAGAGCGCTAAGCCACTAACCTAAAAAACAGGTAGGTTTTCAAAATTAATCTCTTCTATTTTAATGCACAGACAATATGGCGTTCAAAGCTTTACATACCTAGTTGTTGATGGCGCTTTCACTAGATGGCGTTGCACGTCGATAACTCGAGATAGGTACTCGTAGTCTTATGTTTTTTATTACAAATTATTCATTTCAAACAAAGTTGCAATTATAATATAAGCAACAAAAAGTACTCTATTTAACCAAAGCGACACCCGACATGATGCCGCCGATAAAACCCGTCTGGTTCAATAGATAATTAAGGCATTACAGAAGGAATCAAAATGTGCCTACTTAGTTGCTCTAAGTTTCGACATAAGACTTCGCCATGACTAGGTTCAAACAAAATTACTAACTGGCTCAACCTCGAATTTTATCTTTTCACTATGATATCTGAATATAATACAATCTACATGAACTTGGAATAATGTTTCTAAGCACATCCATATCTACCTATTTACACGTCAAGGTAAAGCAATTGTTTTAAAACAGGGACTTAAATAAGTTTATTTGTATCCACTGACCTATTAAAACATGCAACTAAATAGGGTAAATCATTGAAATGAATTTATAATTATATCATACCTCAATGTGTGGGTCTTCGGATCACGTACCACTTCCGATGTTTTGTGAATGAAATCCAGACTTCATAGTATACACTTTATTTTCCTTATTACAAGTACTAGCGTATTACATATAATTCCTTATCGCTTATACTTTGACATAAATATGCCTTATTTCTTGTATTACGATGCAATGAGTACTTTACATAGTTTTTTATTCATATCAGTACAATATCAATTATATAGTTTTTGCTTTTGTGCTCCTCAAAACAACTCCATAATCTTTCTGCCATAGCTTACTAGATTTTTTCATTGGTTTTTACTAGAGACGTTCTCATTGGTTGAGAAAAATGAGCGGGAATTTTAATGACCAATAACATGTAAGGTTTATTTGTTCTCTTAAAATGGTGGAAAACATTGTCACAGACAATCAAAAATATTCATAGGATTACCACAGAATATAAAATTATGCCTTTTTTGAGCAGTCGTGTAAATAAATCATGACATTCAAATAAAATTTATGCGATTCATACAAAATGATGGAGAAAAAAATACGGAATTTTTAGAATATAATTTAGACCATTTTTATGAGAATAACGAAACGAAATGTGAAAATAAAGTTCATCATGGACCTACGGGTACCTAGGTACTTAGTCTATATCAGAAAAATTACGTTCTAAAAAACTCGAATGTCTTTCTAAACGGAACCGGCGCCTCCTATACAACAGCGCCCGCCGCGCACACCTCCGCAGTCGCGAGCGAGCGGCTGAAGTGTGCTGATTGCTGCAGCGAGGTGCGGACTGCGGTGTGCGGAAGGTGCAGGCAGGCTAGTGCGCGTGATATCACTCGCCTTATCAGTGCCAGATTAGATACCGCCGCGAGCGCATCGCCGCGCGCCCGACCGCTGTGAATTGCGTGCCCACTGCCCACTGCCCACTGCCCACAGCTGCGCCCACCGGCACCATGAGGAGCAAAGACCGCCTCGACGAGCTGCGGCAAGTGAGTACTGCACCACCACGGTGACATCAACTTTATTATCAAGAAGCTGCTAATTGCAATAATGTAGAGCCTATGCCGGGAAGGTCGTGGCTATCTTGATTTGACAAACACAAACATTTATGAATCTGCTATATGAAGATAACACAAAATAGTCAAATGACAGCAAGTTATGTATAGGCCTAGTACGTAGTTACTCAATGTATAGGTCCCGTCCTTTATAACCTTTATAACCACGAGTAGGTACCTAAAGTCAAACATGCTAATTGCTTGTTATACATTAACGAATTTGTGGCTTTGACCACTGAGTTACTGAGTAATTACTAATTATACTGGATATTTGTACATTTCATTGTTTACCAGAGACTAATTATAAAATATTTACCTATCACCTATTGTAAGTGCAATTGGTAATTGGAAACGCAGTAGCACGCGTTGTGAAACGTAAACAATTTATTGAAAAGCGATGCCAAATGTCACTACTGTAGCTTGTTGTTATAATAAATAGTAGGTACTCGTCTCAAAATTCAAAATTCAAAATATCTTTATTTCACATAGGCCTAATATACAGGCGCTTGTAAATGGTCCTTATGATATTTGTCACATTTGTATGGCGATAACTCCAAGTCGACTTAAAACTAAGTTTACGAGGGTTCCAACGCGCCCTGCACTGAGAAGAAGCCCACAACAAACTCAGCCGGGTTTTGTTTTCTATTATCACCACTTCACAAAACCTCTTAAAACTAATTGAATCCTCTCCTGAAAGTCTCCTGAATCCTTTTACCCAAACAGCTTCGTGAGCATAGCAGGCACGGCGCCTCTCTTCGAATCTTGTCGTCAAGCTAGAAAAATTTAGTTTCCTAAATCAGTCAAATAGATGAGTCAAATCCCCGATCCCCGGAAACTGCTGAGCTATTGGGTTATCAGTTTACCACTGCTTACTGAACTATAACTGCTATTTATTCTCAACAGTTACATGAAATTAGCATTATGACGAAGGGTCGTAACCGATAACGTGGGACATGTTATCATTCTATTTACTCATCAAGTAGATAATATACTATACCAAAGTGGACCTGGCGCGAACAATCGCCATCATCTAGAAGGAAATCTCCGAAACCGGGTCTCCGCTAAGCTTATTAACAGATACGAGTAAAACGTATTAGTGCCAAAAACCTTTCTGGTCCAGTGGCCATAATTGGTACTAACTTCGCTGCGCTACTTGAGTAGTAGGCACCCTCAGCGTACCAGATAAGTTTGTGGCATTTTATTATTATATGAGTTTATCCATCGGAGCCGAGAGTCTAGCACCCAGTTTCAGTTCAGTTTCAAACAAGTGCTTGTAGTATCGACCCCAACAATACAATGTCCGTAAAGCGTACCCTCCAGAAGTACAGGATAAATCTGAACACAAAGCTAGTGAATAACCCCACGGCTGTTACAGCTCGCGCGCGTGGCGGGCGTGTACCACGAGACTGTGCTGCCTGCCGAGCCGCGCGCGCACAGCAAGGACATCGACGAGCTGCTGCGAGAGGTACACCAACCATATTCCACAGCAGAGCTCACAAACTAGCTCCTGTAGCCATAAATTGCTTCACACATCCATAGAAGTCTTTGGAACAGGCGATGGAAACGGCACGGCATACCCCCTTGTTTAAGCCATGGAGGTCACGGTCAACCTTACCGAATGAGAAAGGCTTTCGCAATTTAGAGAGGTGAGTGTGAACGCAGCTATAATTGCGGATTTCTTATCCCCTAATTTGGAGTCGACGTAGTGCACTGCTTCTGTCAACAGCGATACGGCGCGTGTAGCGGATCGCACAGTCAGCTAATTATTATTAATACGCTCATTAATTGTTTACGCAACACGCCGTCGCTCCAATTATGTCGGACCCGCGCTCAATTGACCGCTGACCTCTCGCTCCGGTGTAGTGCGAGGATGATAACTGTTTACCTTCAATAAACACTGATCATGAACACGTCGGTCAGATGCAACATCACGTGTGATCCGAATGTACTACACACCCACTGATATACCCATAATTTTTTAACAGGTTTTCATGATATTGTGGTCTATAGAGCCGTCTTTTTAATGTTTACTAGGTCAATAACGACAACTTCAGTATTGGAAAAAAATAATTAACCTTCATATAACCAATATTTCAAAACGATCAAATAAAGAACAAACCGTTATTTCAAAAAGATGTTGTCCAGTACAAGACTGTGATTATTAGATTGGCCGTTCTTTAGATAAAGAAAGAAAGAAAGAAAAAACATTTATTTCCAAATTGTGCCACACATAACAAGCATACAGTATATACACCTATCACGCATGGCACAACCCGAAAAATGGTCCAGGCTCAGCATAA
The DNA here is from genome assembly GCA_963855885.1 of Coenonympha glycerion. Classification (NCBI taxonomy): domain Eukaryota; kingdom Metazoa; phylum Arthropoda; class Insecta; order Lepidoptera; family Nymphalidae; genus Coenonympha; species Coenonympha glycerion. Next base: position 17,066,820 of record OY979635.1, read on the forward strand.
TACTGTATATCCAGTGCAAGCACAAAAACATACAGCGCTGATTTTCAGCCGGAACCGTTATTCAGGTGACGCCACGGAAACTACATGGATATAAACAGCTATAGGAAGCTTATATACTATGGTATAAATAGTAAAATTAAAGCACTAAACTTCTACAAAAAGCAACTAAAAAGTATTATTATTGCTACTACTACTAATATTAAGTATAAGTAATTCAAATCATGTATCAAAATCAATTGACGCGTAGTTAATACGTTTCCGTGTTTGACGCTAATCTGTACAGTACAGCGTGTGGTGTGTACGGTACTCGACCGCGTAACGTAGCGTAGGTGCTGATGACGCGGCAATGAACATCGTCGCGAACCGCTGGTGCTGCATCGCTGCGACGCGCCAAGGTGAGCCGCGACTGACCGCAGCCGCTTACGAGGTGATCGCGTCGTACGACGTCACGCGGCACGACTTGGTTCGTGGGGTACAGTGTACAGCGTGTGTGTACAGCGTACTGGGCACGCCACTCTGAGTGATTCATTGTGAAGACCAGGAATATTCAATACCTACTGGAAGTACAGAATAGAGTCGCGACATGAAAATAATACTTTTGAAAATATTGAAGATTAGAAAGTTGTAGAAATCACAGGCTGAGAGTGTACTGTTTGTTTTACAAATTTTTATTTAATTTCAAATGTCCCGATGTTTCCTTGCAAAGATTGAAATCATTTGCTTGTCTGTAATCAAATCTTGTAAGTTTCCCGGTTACCGATTGAACTGTCAATGCATGTGTAAATTGGCTGACAATACAAAACCATTACGACTCGGAGGCTCCACGTTAGAGATGATGGAACCGGAAGGTAGCCATAGGAACTCGTTAGTTAAACGACATAACTCTATCGAGGTTGGACTCGTTGGATTCGTCACGATGATTACTTTGGTGCTAGGTAGTACCTACTTAACCAAATTATTGATAACATATTTATTGAATGGTGTGTATTGACGAACGGCGCGCGCTCTCTCGCAGGTGGAGCCGGTGCGCGCGTGGATCCTGGACGTGGAGCGCAACACGCAGCTCATGCGCCGCCTGCTCGCCGACCCCGTGTACCACTCCGACAAGCGTGAGTGCCGCCCGCTGTCCGCCCCGCACCCGCGCGCCGCTCCCCCTCGCTGACCGCGTGACGCGTGTGTTGTCGCAGAGCTGCAGCAGCGGGTGGACGCGCTGGCGGAGGAGTCGCACGCGCTCGGCCTCAAGGTGTGCGGCGCGCTGCGGCAGCTGGAGGCGCGCGCGCGCGCGGCGGGCGGCGCGGGCGCGGCGGGCGGCGCGGGCGCGGCGGGGCGCATGGCGCGCCTGCAGTTCGCCGCCACGCGCCGCCTCTACGACGACGCGCTGCAGCGGCAGCAGCGCGCGCTGGCCGCGCTGCGCGACACGCAGCACAGCCTGCTGCGCGAGCAGATCAAGCTCAGTACGTGCCGATGTGATACCGTTGTAATTATGACTAAGATGCGAGGAACCCGAGACCGGCCCGCGCCTGGACTGGAGTCATCGACCGGCGCTCACCTAGTTCCCTGCCAGTGCTCGCCGTTCGGCCACGCATTAGCGCCTCGCTAACGCGCTAAGAGCATTGCCGCCGCGTTAAACTGTAATTGCTCCGCGGCCGTTACCTATAATTTCTCGATCACCGTTCAGGTGGCTTATTCTGTATCGTTACTTAGCAACTCGCACTAGGTTATTAACTAAGATAACGGAGGAGAGATCCTACTTTTGTATTATTTTTGCACAACTTACCTACCTAAGTTGGTTTGGTAACATGATACAGAACCAGCCAACATAACTATTAAAATACTTATGTTACTTCTTAACTACTTACATATCTATTATACCATAATATTAGATATACTTCAGTAGGTCTAAAATACAAACGTTTTTGTTTGAAGTCATTCCAGAATATGTTCACAGATGTGAGCGCTGAGTTCAGAAAGTGCTAACCGAGTGCCGCCATCGACTGTTGCAGCTCAACTGGCGCTGTCGGACGAAGAGTGCGAGCAGCTGTTGGACAACAACAACATCGCCCTGTTCGTGGACAACGTGAGTGCCGCGAGAAACCTATACAGTATACGTATCAGTAACAGGTCCAAAAAATATAGGTAGATGGGTATAACCGGGCGCGAATATCTACCTACCTACTATCTATTAGCAAAAAACTCAATAACCTGGTTACCAATCGCTAGCTAAATTAAAGCTTTTTAAATAATAATTACTTTTGTTCAGGAATTTACGAGTATAATTTACATGAAGGAACTTTTGTTGGCAAACCACAAACGTAACTTTGTTTTTGCCGGATTATTGTTTATATCAAAAAAAGTATAATTAGTCAGCGATCATAATTATTTCAGATTCGATTGGTAAACTTCGGAGATAAGGGGGTGGACGGTATTTTTTTCGACAGTTTGCCCAATAAATCAAAAACTATCAGGCATAAAAATAAATAAAAATTAGTTTTAGTATACACAAGTAACGTCCTTTTATATAATACCCCACTCAAAATTATTATCTCATTTTTGAAAATTTGTCGACCTGGTTTTCCCCCTTTTTAAATATAAATAAAAATAATTTTCAAATTTTTACGATTGTTATGACGTCGGGTCACTATTACCCACCATATTGGTATGGAACCCTAAAAATCTAACGCCTGTGAATAACACTGTAGCAATTCCTAATATCATAATTCCATAGCACTAGGGATCTTCCAGACCTTTGGGAGGTCCTTAGCTCTATATAGTGTTATGTCCTATGGTATTCTATTATGGGGCAAAGCTGCTGATATTCAAACTATATTTGTATTGCAAAAGAGAGCTATTAGATCCATATACAAAATGAAGCCACGCGAATCTCTTCGCCAAAAATTTAAAGAAATAGGCATTCTTACAGTGGCGTGTCAATACATTTATAATTGTCTACTGTTTGTACGTCAAAATATTAATAATTACAATAAACGGATAGATATAAGTAACCGTCCAATTAGAAGTGGAGCACATAAGTTAGTTGTAGTGCCACACCGTTTGCGTAAGGTACAGAAGTCCTTTGTGGGGTTGAGTGTACGCTTCTACAATATGATCCCGAAGTCTGTCTTGGACTTACCTTTGCACCGGTTTAAAGATACTGTCAAAAAACATCTAATAAATCAGGGTTACTACACCATTGAAGAATTTTTAAATAACAAAGATTCTTGGAACGATAGTGATATGCTTCCATCTCCTCACGAGATATCTTAAAAATATTGTTTCATACTAAGTACTAAAAATTGTATATTGAGACATTTTTGAAAAGAGCAAGTACCGAGTTTCTTGCCAGTTCTTCTCGGTGTAAACCTGCTTTCCGAACCTGGCGGTAGAGTCTCGACATTTCATGAGAGCTTATATCTAAGCCTATGTGAAATAAAGAATTTCATTTCATTTCATTTCATTTCATTTCTAGCTACTGAGTGAGCCGGTACTGGCAGGGAGCCGGTCTTCTCTGTCATCTGATAAGTGAAGCGCTATAATAGCAAATCATATTATATTATGAGACAACTACGACTCATACTTTTTGCGGAACCGTGTGTTTGCGAAAAAGCTATTTTCAATCTCCTCTTATAATATTTATACGAGTATCTGTAAGTTTTGGACTTCCAGGGAAAACTATTTTTTGTTTTAATTCAATAGACTTAGTAAAATTCAATATTTGCGTCTGCGTGCTCTCATCAGCGAGATATATTTAGCATCCAGAAGTGAAATTCATAATAAAAATAATAACAATTTCATTATTAATATACCAAAACTTACAAAACAATCAATCGGTAAAAATTACATCTCAAATCTTAAATTGGCCTTTAAACAAAATAAAACACAAAATCATATTATTAAATGTAAGGGAATTAAATTATGCAAGGGATTTTATTTAATTAGAACAATAAGGAAATCAGATTATCAAAGCTTATTAATTTTAAGCTAGCGCCAATCTCGATTCTCGACTCCCGCCATCTCTGCGCACCACAGACTATAGAGAGGCCCGCTGTTGTTCTTCTAACTTGTTGTTCTCTGCGCGCTAAGTGTTTGAGTCATTGTCATAATGCCTGTTGTCGAACATAGAGGTTCCAGTACGCAGTATTAATGCAGATCTGAAGGAGTTTGCTAATTGCTAAATACTACATTTATATTATCTCTATTTTGATACCTTTAAACGAGCAATTCTTGTATATATATTTCTATATAATCTGGATCTCGGAAACGGCTGGAACAATTTTCATGAAATTTAGTATACAGGGGGTTTTGGGGGCGATAAATCGATCTAGCTAGGATTCATTTTTATTAAATGTCGAATTTACCAAAAAAATAAAAATATGACTACTGCTGCCATCTATTGGCCACCGAGCGAAGCTCGGTCACCCAGATATTTTGATATTATACGTGTTTGATTTTCAGCTGCGCGCGGAGACGGCGGAAGCGCGACTGGCGCTGCGCGAGGCGGAGGCGCGGCGCGACGAGCTGGCGCGCGTGGAGCGCTCACTGCAGAGCGTGCGCGACCTGTTCCTGCAGCTCGCGCACCTCGTGGCCGCGCAGGTGAGCGACGCTCGCTGAGTGCTGAGTGTTTCGGCTGCGCCAGGCGGAGGCGCGGCGCGACGAGCTGGCGCGCGTGGAGCGCTCGCTGCAGAGCGTGCGCGACCTGTTCCTGCAGCTCGCGCACCTCGTGGCCGCGCAGGTGAGCGACGCTCGCTGAGTGCTGAGTGTTTCGGCTGCGCCAGGCGGAGGCGCGGCGCGACGAGCTGGCGCGCGTGGAGCGCTCGCTGCAGAGCGTGCGCGACCTGTTCCTGCAGCTCGCGCACCTCGTGGCCGCGCAGGTGAGCGACGCTCGCTGAGTGCTGAGTGTTTCGGCTGCGCCAGGCGGAGGCGCGGCGCGACGAGCTGGCGCGCGTGGAGCGCTCGCTGCAGAGCGTGCGCGACCTGTTCCTGCAGCTCGCGCACCTCGTGGCCGCGCAGGTGAGCGCCGCTCGCTGAGTGCTGAGTGTTTCGGCTGCGCCAGGCGGAGGCGCGGCGCGACGAGCTGGCGCGCGTGGAGCGCTCGCTGCAGAGCGTGCGCGACCTGTTCCTGCAGCTCGCGCACCTCGTGGCCGCGCAGGTGAGCGCCGCTCGCTGAGTGCTGAGTGTTTCGGCTGCGCCAGGCGGAGGCGCGGCGCGACGAGCTGGCGCGCGTGGAGCGCTCGCTGCAGAGCGTGCGCGACCTGTTCCTGCAGCTCGCGCACCTCGTGGCCGCGCAGGTGAGCGCCGCTCGCTGAGTGCTGAGTGTTTCGGCTGCGCCAGGCGGAGGCGCGGCGCGACGAGCTGGCGCGCGTGGAGCGCTCGCTGCAGAGCGTGCGCGACCTGTTCCTGCAGCTCGCGCACCTCGTGGCCGCGCAGGTGAGCGCCGCTCGCTGAGTGCTGAGTGTTTCGGCTGCGCCAGGCGGAGGCGCGGCGCGACGAGCTGGCGCGCGTGGAGCGCTCGCTGCAGAGCGTGCGCGACCTGTTCCTGCAGCTCGCGCACCTCGTGGCCGCGCAGGTGAGCGCCGCTCGCTGAGTGCTGAGTGTTTCGGCTGCGCCAGGCGGAGGCGCGGCGCGACGAGCTGGCGCGCGTGGAGCGCTCGCTGCAGAGCGTGCGCGACCTGTTCCTGCAGCTCGCGCACCTCGTGGCCGCGCAGGTGAGCGGCGCTCGCCGCAGCGCTGCCGCTGAATGCTGCGGCTCTACAACACGTGAACGCTCACTGTGGACTGTTTGTTGCAGCAAGAGCAGCTCGACAGCGTGGAGTACTACGCGCTACAGGCCAGCGAGCACGTGGAGAGCGGCGGAAACGAGCTCCTCAAGGGCACCGTGAGCCGCAGGAAAACGAGGAAAGTGGGTATCACTTGCTTGCACTCGCTGTGTACGCTGCGTGGCTGCCTTCCTCGCGATAGTCAGCAGCGATAGCCGCAGCAACGCGCTCGTTATATTTATTTGTCGTTCGTTGTGTTGCAGAAGCAGCTAGGACTGATCGTTTGCCTCGCGTCGGGCGCTCTCATCGTGTTGTTGGTGCTCGTGTGGAGCTAATATAAGTTAAGGCTTATTCAATCGTTCATCGATAATCCCATTTTACGAGTACTTCTTTGTATCGGCTGTGAGACGTGAGTACAGTATGAGGAATAGTAATATGAATGCTTATACCATGAACTTATTGAAAAGTTCTTAAAAGGTCAAAAATACGTGCATATTTTTGAAATATAAAAAAATAAATGGATATTTTTGAAACTTAAAATTTCAAATGGTTACAATGAATGGTGGACCGTGGAAATATAGATAAATTAGATAAGTTCAAAAAGAAATCATTGATAAATGTTAATGCCCTCATAGACTCGCTCAGTAACACCCTTGTAGTTTGTCATATTGACGGAGTATGTTGTAACCTCAGATCACTAGTTACGCTAACGGCATGGTGTTGCTGAGTGCTCTTTGTCTGTGGTTTGGCGAAACTGTTAATAAATGTGAAAACCATGCTCACAGTCACGGCTTAATACTTATATAATGTGAATGTATAGTCTTATAGTCTTTCAAGCCAAGTACTGCATTCAATTGTGCCACCCATTAAATTATACGGTACTCCGTAAAAGAGGCTCGCGCAATTCAAATATTCAGGGCATGTGGTGTCCTTTGACCTGAAAGACAATGCTGATTTCGATAGAGAGCACAGGACACTGTCAGTCAGGGTGAACATGATCGCGCGCAGGTTTGCTCGAACTCTTTAACTGTACTGTTACTTACTTACTGCTTGTTTCTACACGAACAGCCTATGGATCAATTTCACACAAAAGCAGTACAATGCCCTGCGCCTTCAGTACAATAATACTTTCAGGGTGCTAATGCAGCAGGTATGTTCGCGATGCGCGTGTTCATTGTTTAGCACACGATCATGCGTAAGCGGTGCACTTCCCTGGTGCACAGCTAAGCGGTAGTTCCAGTGGCATCCTGCCCGAAAGACTTGATTTTCAGAACCAATGTTATATCGTATTTTGTCAGTACCTGAACCATTGTCATATGGTTCACGTACTGACAAAATACCAGTATAATGAATGTCTACGATTTAGATTTAGAAGTTTACTAAAATTAAGCTAGTGTTTATAATATGTATTAGGTACTAACATAATATTTTTATGATCGAAAGGTTGAAATAAATGATTTTTATTTTATAAGACCTAGTCAGACGAGTTAATAATAATATAAATATAGTCTTTCTTCTTTCTTGTTCTTTGTCTGTAAGTTTAGACATTTGTTACTCATGAATTCTTCAACGACTGCAGTTTGGGTGTCGTGCGTTCAAGTTGCGGTGTACATTCATTTATTTATTTTATTTGCATACCAGCCGTGCTAAGCAAAACAGCGACGAGCGTACATCTATGCATCTATGAATTTGTCAGTTGTGAAAGAGTACAATTTTGCATGCCATATTCGGATTGGCAGCTGTCTGGCAGCTATTTCATATTGTAGAATAGCACAGCTGACTACATTACATAGATACAGGCAAAATGCCCTGTCAGGGCGTAACAAAATGTCCTTAATCTTAACAAATTTTTCTGTCTATAACTAAATGTTTTATTAATATTGAATTAAGTTGACTGCCGTGCAATTCATTGTTTTTATTTATTTATTTATTTATTTGGTAACTGAAACAAGTTACAAATATAATATACAGTTAGGTTCTTACAGATAATGAAATAAAATAAAAAAATATATAAATATAAAAAGCCTTTTATTTTCCCTTTTTCAATACAAAAAGATATTTAAAATGTTAAATATTAATGTTAACTTAATTCTTTTTCAAAACACTGGAGGCCCTCCTGTACTGACTCGTTGAATATAGGCCAAGAAGGGCAGAACTGGAGGGGGTACTTGGCATACGTCATAATTTCGTGATAGGAACCCCCCGAAGGCAGCGACTTTCCGGGTCTACGGTGACCACCCTGACCGAGTAGGCCCGGGAAGATCGTAGCCACGTCGTGGCGGCACGTCTTCTACTTAGTGGATGTTTAACTGAGTCGGTGACAAGTCGCTAGGTTAGGTTAGGTTTTTTTTTTTAAGCTAGTGCATAGCTTCTATCGCGGGCCTTGACAGGTGAACCGAATCCAGAAAAACCGTAACGAAAAAATTCCACCAACCAACAAGCCAACATTAAAGTCAACCTTATTGTCACAGGCATATAATTTATATTGCAAAAATTGACTTAAAATATACCTATAGTTCCGCTTTTGCCCGCACCAGCGCTAGTTGATTCGTATTTTAAAATTTTTTTTAGGAACTCTGTTTTTATGTAATTAAGGTTAAAATTTCAATGGCAAAGAATAAACTTAAATTTTTGATAACTGTCAAAGTATAGTGATGCATCTTAACCGTGACTCGTAAAATTATCGATAAAGTTGAAAAAATATATATGAAAAAATCAAATTTAATTTAATTCTCCTGATTCATAAAAAATCACATAAAATGACATAATGGGCCAATCAGAGAACTGTTGAAGGAAAAGAATTTACTATTACCTAATTTGAGGAAACTTTTTATCATAAGTTGCTACATGCAAAACTTCGAAAAAATCGATTTTCTCGTCAACGGCTGAGCCGATTCTCGCGGTCAAGGGCTCGTTGCAAGCGTCTAAGCAAGCGCCATCCGGCCACCCCAGTGCGAGGAAAATCGGCTGATAACCGGAGTCAGAATTCGAAAAAATCGATT
>OY979635.1:17083074-17117770 GCA_963855885.1 Coenonympha glycerion
CGATTCTCGCGGTCGAGGGCTTGTTGCAAGCGTTTAGGCAAGCGCCGTCAGGCCGCCCCAGTGCGAAGAAAATCGGCTGATAACCGGAGTCAGAATTTGAAAAAATCGATTTTCTCGTCAACTGCTGAGCCGATTCTCGCGGTCGAGGGCTCGCTGCAAGCGTCTAGGCAAGCGCCATCCGGCCGCCACAGTGCGAGGAAAATCGGCGGATAACCGGAGTCAGAATTCGAAAAAATCGATTTTCTCGTCAACGGCTGCGCCGATTCTCGCGGTCGAGGGCTCATTGCAAGCGTCTAGGCAAGCGCCGTCCGGCCGCCACAGTGCGAGGAAAATCGGCGGATAAACGGAGTCAGAATTCGAAAAAATCGATTTTCTCGTCAACGGCTGAGCCGATTCTCGCGGTCGAGGGCTCGTTGCAAGCGTCTAGGCAAGCGCCGTCCGGCCGCCACAGTGCGAGGAAAATCGGCGGATAACCGGAGTCAGAATTCGAAAAAATCGATTTTCTCGTCAACGGCTGAGCCGATTCTCGCGGTCAAGGGCTCGTTGCAAGCGTCTAAGCAAGCGCCATCCGGCCACCCCAGTGCGAGGAAAATCGGCTGATAACCGGAGTCAGAATTCGAAACAATACAAGTTAGGTTAGGTTAGGTTAGTTTAGGTTAGGTAAGGTTAGGTTAGGTAAGGCTAGGTTAGGTTTGTTTAGGTTAGGTTATGTTTGCGCCCCAGTGCGAGGAAAATCGGCTGATTACCGGAGTCAGAATTCGAAAAAATCGATTTTCTCGTCAACGGCTTAGCCGATTCTCGCGGTCGAGAGCTCGTTGCAAGCGTCTAGGCAAGCGCCGTCCGGCCGCCCCAGTGCGAAGAAAATCGGCTGATAACCGGAGTCAGAATACGAAAAAAACGATTTTCTCGTCAACGGCTGAGCCGATTCTCGCGGTCGAGAAGTCGCTGCAAGCGTCTAGGCAAGCGCCGTCCGGCCGCCACAGTGCAAGGAAAATCGGCGGATAACCGGAGTCAGAATTCGAAAAAATCGATTTTCTCGTCAACGGCTTAGCCGATTCTCGCGGTCGAGGGCTTGTTGCAAGCGTCTAGGCAAGCGCCGTCAGGCCGCCCCAGTGCGAAGAAAATCGGCTGATAACCGGAGTCAGAATTTGAAAAAATCGATTTTTTCGTCAACGGCTGAGCCGATTCTCGCGGTCGAGGGCTCGCTGCAAGCGTCTAGGCAAGCGCCGTCCGGCCGCCCCAGTGCGAGGAAAATCGGCTGATAACCGGAGTCAAAATTCGAAAAAATCTATTTTCTCGTCAACGGCTGAGCCGATTCTCGCGGTCAAGGGCTCGTTGCAAGCGTCTAAGCAAGCGCCATCCGGCCACCCCAGTACGAGTAAAATCGGCTGATAACCGGAGTCAGAATTCGAAACAATCGAAGTTAGGTTAGGTTAGGTTAGGTTAGGTTAGGTTAGGTTAGGTTTGCTAAGGTTAGGTTAGGTTTGGGGCTGAGCCGTTTCTCGCGGTCGATGGCTCGTTGCAAGCGTCTAGGCAAGCGCCATCCGGCCACCCCAGTGCGAGGGAAATCGGCTAAAAACCGTAGTCAGAATTCGAAACAATCGAAGTTAGGTTAGGTTAGGTTAGGTTAGGTTAGGTTAGGTTTGCTAAGGTTAGGTTAGGTTTGGGGCTGAGCCGTTTCTCGCGGTCGATGGCTCGTTGCAAGCGTCTAGGCAAGCGCCGTCCGGCCGCCCCAGTGCGAAGAAAATCGGCTGATAACCGGAGTCAGAATTTGAAAAACTCGATTTTCTCGTCAACGGCTGAGCCGTTTCTCGCGGTCGATGGCTCGTTGCAAGCGTCTAAGCAAGCGCCATCCGGCCACCCCAGTGCGAGGGAAATCGGCTAAAAACCGTAGTCAGAATTCGAAACAATCGAAGTTAGGTTAGGTTAGGTTAGGTTAGGTTAGGTTAGGTTAGGTTTGCTAAGGTTAGGTTAGGTTTGGGGCTGAGCCGTTTCTCGCGGTCGATGGCTCGTTGCAAGCGTCTAGGCAAGCGCCGTCCGGCCACCTCAGAGCGAGGAAAATCGGCTGATAACCGGAGTCAGAATTCGAAAAAATCGATTTTCTCGTCAACGGCTGAGCCGATTCTCGCGGTCGAGGGCTTGTTGCAAGCGTCTTGGCAAGCGCCGTCCGGCCGCCCCATTGCGAAGAAAATCGGCTGATAACCGGAGTCAAAATTCGAAAAAATTAATTCTCTCATCAACGGCTGAGCCGATTCTCGCGGTCAAAGGCTCGTTGCAAGCGTCTAGGCAAGCGCCGTCCGGCCGCCCCAGTGCGAAGAAAATCGGCTGATAACCGGAGTCAGAATACGAAAAAAACGATTTTCTCGTCAATGGCTGAGCGGATTCTCGCGGTCGAGGGCTCGTTGCAAGCGTCTAGGCAAGCGCCGTCCGGCCGCCTCAGTGCGAAGAAAATCGGCTGATAACCGGAGTCAGAATTCGAAAAAATCGTTTTTCTCGTCAACGGCTGAGCCGATTCTCGCGGTCGAGGGCTCGTTGCAAGCGTCTAGGCAAGCGCCGTCCGGCCGCCCCAGTGCGAAGAAAATCGGCTGATAACCGGAGTCAGAATTTGAAAAACTCGATTTTCTCGTCAACGGCTGAGCCGTTTCTCGCGGTCGATGGCTCGTTGCAAGCGTCTAAGCAAGCGCCATCCGGCCACCCCAGTGCGAGGGAAATCGGCTAAAAACCGTAGTCAGAATTCGAAACAATCGAAGTTAGGTTAGGTTAGGTTAGGTTAGGTTAGGTTAGGTTAGGTTTGCTAAGGTTAGGTTAGGTTTGGGGCTGAGCCGTTTCTCGCGGTCGATGGCTCGTTGCAAGCGTCTAGGCAAGCGCCGTCCGGCCACCTCAGAGCGAGGAAAATCGGCTGATAACCGGAGTCAGAATTCGAAAAAATCGATTTTCTCGTCAACGGCTGAGCCGATTCTCGCGGTCGAGGGCTTGTTGCAAGCGTCTTGGCAAGCGCCGTCCGGCCGCCCCATTGCGAAGAAAATCGGCTGATAACCGGAGTCAAAATTCGAAAAAATTAATTCTCTCATCAACGGCTGAGCCGATTCTCGCGGTCAAAGGCTCGTTGCAAGCGTCTAGGCAAGCGCCGTCCGGCCGCCCCAGTGCGAAGAAAATCGGCTGATAACCGGAGTCAGAATACGAAAAAAACGATTTTCTCGTCAATGGCTGAGCGGATTCTCGCGGTCGAGGGCTCGTTGCAAGCGTCTAGGCAAGCGCCGTCCGGCCGCCTCAGTGCGAAGAAAATCGGCTGATAACCGGAGTCAGAATTCGAAAAAATCGTTTTTCTCGTCAACGGCTGAGCCGATTCTCGCGGTCGGGGGCTCGTTGCAAGCGTCTAGGCAAGCGCCGTCCGGCCGCCCCAGTGCGAAGAAAATCGGCTGATAACCGGAGTCAGAATTCGAAAAAATCGAAGTTAGGTTAGGTTAGGTTAGGTTAGGTTAGGTAAGGTTAGGTTAGGTTAGGTTAGGTTAGGTTTGGTAAGGTTAGGTTAGGTTTCGCCCCAGTGCGAGGAAAATCGGCTGATAACCGGAGTCAGAATTCGAAAAAATCGATTTTCTCGTCAACGGCTGAGCCGATTCTCGCGGTCGAGGGCTCGTTGCAAGCGTCTAGGCAAGCGCCGTCCGGCCGCACCAGTGCGAAGAAAATCGGCTGATAACCGGAGTCAGAATTCAAAAAATCGATTTTCTCGTCAACGGCTGCGCCGATTCTCGCGGTCGAATGCTCGTTGCAAGCGTCTTGGCAAGCGCCGTCCGGGCCCCAAGTCTGCTAATTTAACATAATCTACGATAAAACTATCATGCAATTGTAATAGTTCCGAAATGACCTAGTCTGCAAACTTTTAAATTGGATCTCAGTGTAATTAATTGATAACTTAATTGAACAATACTTGGATTGTAATCGGTATTGCCATTACCATAAAATGCGTTTCCCGAAATAAAATTTTACGTCCAACTTATGACAAGTTCGCACAACTAACGTCAAATAAGCGTCAAATAAACTATATTTCATCTGTAACATTTTACTTTGTCTTTGGAATTTTGACATTTCTACATAGGTATAAATTATAAAATAAACCACAGAAATAAACAAACTGCAACAGAAAGTTTGTGCTGGCGAATAATTCTGTTTTGTGGATGGAATTAAAGAAGAGACCTTCCAAACAATTTTTAGTTACGATGGGCTTCTCGTTAGAGAGCTATGTGTTCTGTATTCTTGAGGAAGCTGGGCTGGCTAGAGTGATCTGAGTGTAAAATCAAATAACACTGGATAAAAGAGATTTGTAAACAAAGCCAGTGTATGGAGAAGGATTTAATTAGCTCGGTACGCAATAAAAGCAAAGGGTTGCAACAGTCACAAACATCACATCCACATCTGAAGCATCAAGTACCTACATGTCGCTAACAGAAGCAAAAAAGAAGCCTGACATCTAAAACAATTGTATTATGAAGAACCTAGCAAACCGCAGACATAATTTAAGTACAATGTTAATTTGGCTGTACAAAAGTCAGCAAACCTAAAAGAGGTCTAAAAATATAAGTATAAAGAACATTTCATCAGGGAATTCTAACACTCAAGAGTTAAGAATATTATTTAATACTTAAGGAGTTTAGAATATTATTAAAACACAAGGAGGCAGACCTCCTTAGTCCTAACAGAAGCTTTCTTCCGAGATTATTAATATTGCGGAAGATGAGATTGGATACTGCTCCATCTTTGGACGAATCCCAAGGTGAATAGTGAAGGGGAGTGATACAGATGATTAAATTAAAATCGCACTTTATTGATAGGTTGTATGTAATTGGTTGCTACAACAACAGCTTGTAAGAAAAATAAAGGGCAGGATAAAAGTGAAACTTTGTTTTAATTATTTACTGCATATAGGTTGCACAGGTGTACTTGTGTGTCCTCTGTATCCATCTATTAGATATATTCTAACAACTCAATAATACCAACCCAGATCACAGCCTGTCTGTCAACATAATGGTTTGATAACAACTGGACAGACCATCCAGTTTGCCCGGACATTTAGAGGAAAAGGCAAGACACCCTATATTATTAAGGTTTTTGTGCCAGCCATTATTACCTTAGGTTGGTAGGTAATTAAGGCAGGTAAGAAGTGAAAGCTCAGTGGTTCTGACCTCTGCCTCTCATAAGGAGGTCCTGGGTTCGAAGCATGGGCACGCACCTCTGACTTTTCTAAAACTAAATGCTTAACGGTGAAGGAAAACATTGTGAGGAAACCTGCATGCCTGAGAGTTAACATAAATGTTCTTGAATGTGTGTGAAGCCCGCAAACCCACACTTGGCCAGTGTGGTGGGCTATGGCCAAACCCCTCTCAGCCTGAGAGGAGACTCGTGCCTACCAGTGGGACATAAAAAGGGGTTCAGAGAATAATAGGTATGGCAAAAAAAAATGTATGTTAAATCAAGCTTTTTTTATTAGTATCATTAATATTGTTAAATCCTAATGAAATATAATTAAAATCAGTCTAAAAACGTAGTTACTCTATAAATTAATCAATCAAAATTAGATTTCAGATAACCATTTATCAATATTTTATACAAAATACAAAAATAGTAGTTGTTAATATAGTCTAATATTGTTATTAATACATAATTAGGAAAAATTATACTAGATTTGAGGTACACTGTATATTTTATGAAGTCAAAATAAATAAAATAAATAAATAAGCCCTTTACTACTGAAACACCTTTTAAATTTTAACTTATATTATTACTTATTGCTATAAAAACTACAAAAATACAGATAAATATAGTAGGTACTGTATCTATTTTATAATTTTATTTGATAAGTTTGTATGTAATATTTTTTAATATAATTTTTTATCAAGATCTACAAAATAGGTATGTTTTAGGTATTTTACCAATGTTTGCATTAACTTTAATAAATCTATTCCATATCCATTCAAGTTATAGTTTCACCCTATACCTTACCTATTGAAATTTATAATTCTTTGCTATAAGTAGGTCCTATGTAAGAAGTACAATGATAGCTTAGTGAGTTCCAGAAACATTGTTAATTGATTAATTTACAGTAATATTGATTTTTTACATGGAAATAGCCAAATAAGTTCTCTTTTCAGTTCTATATACTACCATGTTTACAAATTTATGGCTAAAATTTTAAGTATGAAGTTTTTCTTTGCTAATAGAATGCCTATTACACTAAAAATTATTTTAATTTTACAGATAGTTTCATATATTTATTTTCATAAATTCAATTGAAAGACTTTCAATACTCACTAACATACAATAGAATATAGCTTATTTCAACTACTTACTACAACTGATAATACCAAAATAACAGGAGAATTGATTTTGCATAGGTATAAACCATGATTTTTTTTACAGGATTTTTTATGCAAGATACCATAGTTACCTAGTTGTTTAATGTTACAAAACAATACCTACTATTAATTACAAAAAAGATTGGTGTTCAGTCCGCCTTATGGAGTACAGGCCTCTTTCAGTTGCTTGTCATTTCAGATTTAAATACTTTTAAATGAGGTTAATAACTGAAAACTGAAAGGTTTTGGTCATGACCCCCTTGCAGTGACCAACTGGACTGAGGGGGGAGAGGCTATACTATATTATTTACATTAAGATGAATGTATGACATTTCATGCAACCAAAGCTGTATAATACAAAACTTTTCTAATGAAATTAGTATATTAAAAGAGTAACAATTATATATGAAGTTGGGTACTAACATACTATTCATTCATTTTCATGCATTTTTCCAGAGCCTATGGAGTAGAGACTCCTGCAGTGTTCTATTTTGAAGCAGACTTTGTTTCACTTGAAGACTTTGTAATAATGTAATTCCAGAGCATTTTCCAACTCTGCCCACGAAGTGTGTTCTTCACATCCTGAATTTGCAAACAAAACAAAATGTATGTATAACTTTTAAAAATTAAATAAATCAATGTATCCAAATGTTGCATTCTATTTAAATATGACCCATCTATACATGCATTTTCTAAAAGAATTAATAAACAAAAGGCTTTCTATGGTGTCAGTGGAGGGACAAGTGCATTTGCTAGGGTTCCGTACCCAAAGGGTTTAAGAGGACCCTACTATTAAAACTTCGCTGTGTATCTGTTTGTCACTGAATAGGCTGTATCTCATGAACTATGATAGACAGTTGTAATTTACACAGATATAATATAATGTTGCTGCAATAACAATACTCTACTAACAAAACGAATAATAGAAAATAAAAAATATTGGGAGCTCCCATGCAACAGATGTGATTTTTTGCAGTTTTTTTAGGTAATGGTATGAAACTTTGTAAGTTTTACTTGCACTTGGCTGGCTTTCTTATATGCTTTAAATAAATAAATAAAAAATAAATGCTTTGTTAAAATACAAAAGACAACATCCATCAAAAATATTGTTTGCAGTGACAGGATTGTAGGATTGACTATTGCCACTAAAACTACTATAGGTACCTATACGTATTAGATCAGATTAACAGGATTTTGTTTACTTTGCCTGAAAACTCCTATACAATGTTCAACTGTATTCAGTTCAGTTGTGTGCTTCAAATAAAACACGAGCTGCAGCGTCTCCGTTGTGGTGTTAACAATTGAGGTCATCGTTCTCCAAAGAAGATAGCCACTGTCTTCTGAAAATCCATATATACTGAATTGAACCCATGGCAGTGTATGGACATTAAGTGTTAAATTGCTTTCATTAAATAATAATTGCAATACTTACCTAATAAAAACCCATGTTCTCCACCGCATGCCTCGCAGCTCTTGACACAGTCCTCAGTGTACCTAATTGTAGTTTGGTAAGATCCTGATAAGTAGAATGATAACGCTATCAGAATCTGCAACAGAAATGATGGCATTAGGCACATCAAACCATCATCATGAATTATTAATACTTAGACAAGAGTTTACCTTCATCTCCGCTGATATTCCGTCACTCCGACACAGTCTGGGAATTAACAGAGCTCCTCAACTAGACCCCTAATAGTTTCCTTCCCGAGGCGAAATGTTTTAACAAATTCAGCCTCGGAAATATCCTTAACGGCGGCGACGGCGGTTTCTATTCTCCAAACGCACAGAATTTATCCAAATGCTTGTTCCGTTCAATATTAACCCCGTTAGCTAGCTGGAGAATGTTCCACCTTGCTCTAATCATCAATAGACTAGAAAAAAAACACTAATAATCCACATGCAATGATAGAAATTCACTGATTTAGCTATTACTGCTTAATTATCTAAAATTGCAGGTCGATTGCCATTTCGAACTGTCAAAAAATTAGCAGACTAGGATATATTCGACAATTGAGATGTGATTGTGTTAACAGACTAGCAAAAGTTCATTGAGATGTATATTGTAGGTGAGTCGTGTAATTTTTATACAATTAGTAAACGATCGACCTAGCAGACTACCAAAATCGCAAAAATCGGTAATAATTGTGTAATTATTGGACGATCGAGATAAAATTGTCATAGCAGACTTGGGGCCCCGGCCGCCCCATTGCGAAGAAAATCGGCTGATAACCTGAGTCAAAATTCGAAAAAATCGATTCTCTCATCAACGGCTGAGCCGATTCTCGCGGTCGAAGGCTCGTTGCAAGCGTCTAGGCAAGCGCCGTCCGGCCGCCCCAGTGCGAATAAAATCGGCTGATAACCGGAGTCAGAATACGAAAAAAACGATTTTCTCGTCAACGGCTGAGCGGATTCTCGCGGCCGAGGGCTCGTTGCAAGCGTCTAGGCAAGCGAAGTCCGGCCGCCTCAGTGCGAAGAAAATCGGCTGATAACCGGAGTCAGAATTCAAAAAAATCGATTTTCTCGTCAACGGCTGCGCCGATTCTCGCGGTCGAAGGCTCGTTGCAAGCGTCTTGGCAAGCGCCGTCCGGCCACCTCAGTGCGATGAAAATCGGCTGATAACCGGAGTCAGAATTCGAAAAAATCGATTTTCTCGTCAACGGCTGAGCCGATTCTCGCGGTCGAAGGCTAGTTGCAAGCGTTTTGGCAAGCGCCGTCCGGCCGCCCCAGTGCGAAGAAAATCGGCTGATAACCGGAGTCAGAATTTGAAAAACTCGATTTTCTCGTCAACGGCTGAGCCGTTTCTCGCGGTCGATGGCTCGTTGCAAGCGTCTAAGCAAGCGCCATCCGGCCACCCCAGTGCGAGGGAAATCGGCTAAAAACCGTAGTCAGAATTCGAAACAATCGAAGTTAGGTTAGGTTAGGTTAGGTTAGGTAAGGTTAGGTTAGGTTAGGTTAGGTTAGGTTTGCTAAGGTTAGGTTAGGTTTGGGGCTGAGCCGTTTCTCGCGGTCGATGGCTCGTTGCAAGCGTCTAGGCAAGCGCCGTCCGGCCACCTCAGTGCGAGGAAAATCGGCTGATAACCGGAGTCAGAATTCGAAAAAATCGATTTTCTCGTCAACGGCTGAGCCGATTCTCGCGGTCGAGGGCTTGTTGCAAGCGTCTAGGCAAGCGCCGTCCGGCCGCCCCATTGCGAAGAAAATCGGCTGATAACCGGAGTCAAAATTCGAAAAAATCGATTTTCTCATCAACGGCTGAGCCGATTCTCGCGGTCAAAGGCTCGTTGCAAGCGTCTAGGCAAGCGCCGTCCGGCCGCCCCAGTGCGAAGAAAATCGGCTGATAACCGGAGTCAGAATACGAAAAAAACGATTTTCTCGTCAACGGCTGAGCGGATTCTCGCGGTCGAGGGCTCGTTGCAAGCGTCTAGGCAAGCGCCGTCCGGCCGCCTCAGTGCGAAGAAAATCGGCTGATCACCGGAGTCAGAATTCGAAAAAATCGATTTTCTCGTCAACGGCTGCGCCGATTCTCGCGGTCGAAGGCTCGTTGCAAGCGTCTTGGCAAGCGCCGTCCGGCCACCTCACTGCGATGAAAATCGGCTGATAACCGGAGTCAGAATTCAAAAAAATCGATTTTCTCGTCAACGGCTGAGCCGATTCTCGCGGTCGAAGGCTAGTTGCAAGCGTCTTGGCAAGCGCCGTCCGGCCGCCCCAGTGCGAAGAAAATCGGCTGATAACCGGAGTCAGAATTTGAAAAACTCGATTTTCTCGTCAACGGCTGAGCCGATTCTCGCGGTCGATGGCTCGTTGCAAGCGTCTAAGCAAGCGCCATCCGGCCACCCCAGTGCGAGGGAAATCGGCTAAAAACCGTAGTCAGAATTCGAAACAATCGAAGTTAGGTTAGGTTAGGTTAGGTTAGGTTAGGTAAGGTTAGGTTAGGTTAGGTTAGGATAGGTTTGCTAAGGTTAGGTTAGGTTTGGGGCTGAGCCGTTTCTCGCGGCCGATGGCTCGTTGCAAGCGTCTAAGCAAGCGCCGTCCGGCCACCTCAGTGCGAGGAAAATCGGCTGATAACCGGAGTCAGAATTCGAAAAAATCGATTTTCTCGTCAACGGCTGAGCCGATTCTCGCGGTCGAGGGCTTGTTGCAAGCGTCTAGGCAAGCGCCGTCCGGCCGCCCCAGTGCGAAGAAAATCGGCTGATAACCGGAGTCAGAATTCGAAAAAATCGATTTTCTCGTCAACGGCTTAGCCGATTCTCGCGGTCGAGAGCTCGTTGCAAGCGTCTAGGCAAGCGCCGTCCGGCCGCCCCAGTGCGAAGAAAATCGGCTGATAACCGGAGTCAGAATACGAAAAAAACGATTTTCTCGTCAACGGCTGAGCCGATTCTCGCGGTCGAGGGGTCGCTGCAAGCGTCTAGGCAAGCGCCGTCCGGCCGCCACAGTGCAAGGAAAATAGGCGGATAACCGGAGTCAGAATTCGAAAAAATCGATTTTCTCGTCAACGGCTTAGCCGATTCTCGCGGTCGAGGGCTTGTTGCAAGCGTCTAGGCAAGCGCCGTCAGGCCGCCCCAGTGCGAAGAAAATCGGCTGATAACCGGAGTCAGAATTTGAAAAAATCGATTTTTTCGTCAACGGCTGAGCCGATTCTCGCGGTCGAGGGCTCGCTGCAAGCGTCTAGGCAAGCGCCGTCCGGCCGCCCCAGTGCGAGGAAAATCGGCTGATAACCGGAGTCAAAATTCGAAAAAATCTATTTTCTCGTCAACGGCTGAGCCGATTCTCGCGGTCAAGGGCTCGTTGCAAGCGTCTAAGCAAGCGCCATCCGGCCACCCCAGTACGAGGGAAATCGGCTAAAAACCGTAGTCAGAATTCGAAACAATCGAAGTTAGGTTAGGTTAGGTTAGGTTAGGTAAGGTTAGGTTAGGTTAGGTTAGGTTAGGTTTGCTAAGGTTAGGTTAGGTTTGGGGCTGAGCCGTTTCTCGCGGTCGATGGCTCGTTGCAAGCGTCTAGGCAAGCGCCGTCCGGCCACCTCAGTGCGAGGAAAATCGGCTGATAACCGGAGTCAGAATTCGAAAAAATCGATTTTCTCGTCAACGGCTGAGCCGATTCTCGCGGTCGAGGGCTTGTTGCAAGCGTCTAGGCAAGCGCCGTCCGGCCGCCCCATTGCGAAGAAAATCGGCTGATAACCGGAGTCAAAATTCGAAAAAATCGATTTTCTCATCAACGGCTGAGCCGATTCTCGCGGTCAAAGGCTCGTTGCAAGCGTCTAGGCAAGCGCCGTCCGGCCGCCCCAGTGCGAAGAAAATCGGCTGATAACCGGAGTCAGAATACGAAAAAAACGATTTTCTCGTCAACGGCTGAGCGGATTCTCGCGGTCGAGGGCTCGTTGCAAGCGTCTAGGCAAGCGCCGTCCGGCCGCCTCAGTGCGAAGAAAATCGGCTGATCACCGGAGTCAGAATTCGAAAAAATCGATTTTCTCGTCAACGGCTGCGCCGATTCTCGCGGTCGAAGGCTCGTTGCAAGCGTCTTGGCAAGCGCCGTCCGGCCACCTCACTGCGATGAAAATCGGCTGATAACCGGAGTCAGAATTCAAAAAAATCGATTTTCTCGTCAACGGCTGAGCCGATTCTCGCGGTCGAAGGCTAGTTGCAAGCGTCTTGGCAAGCGCCGTCCGGCCGCCCCAGTGCGAAGAAAATCGGCTGATAACCGGAGTCAGAATTTGAAAAACTCGATTTTCTCGTCAACGGCTGAGCCGATTCTCGCGGTCGATGGCTCGTTGCAAGCGTCTAAGCAAGCGCCATCCGGCCACCCCAGTGCGAGGGAAATCGGCTAAAAACCGTAGTCAGAATTCGAAACAATCGAAGTTAGGTTAGGTTAGGTTAGGTTAGGTTAGGTAAGGTTAGGTTAGGTTAGGTTAGGATAGGTTTGCTAAGGTTAGGTTAGGTTTGGGGCTGAGCCGTTTCTCGCGGCCGATGGCTCGTTGCAAGCGTCTAAGCAAGCGCCGTCCGGCCACCTCAGTGCGAGGAAAATCGGCTGATAACCGGAGTCAGAATTCGAAAAAATCGATTTTCTCGTCAACGGCTGAGCCGATTCTCGCGGTCGAGGGCTTGTTGCAAGCGTCTAGGCAAGCGCCGTCCGGCCGCCCCAGTGCGAAGAAAATCGGCTGATAACCGGAGTCAGAATTCGAAAAAATCGTTTTTCTCGTCAACGGCTGCGCCGATTCTCGCGGTCGAGGGCTCGTTGCAAGCTTCTAAGCAAGCGCCATCCGGCCACCCCAGTGCGAGGAAAATCGCCTGATAACCGGAGTCAGAATTCGAAACAATCGAAGTTAGGTTAGGTTAGGTTAGGTTAGGTTAGGTTAGGTTAGGTTAGGTTAGGTTTGCTAAGGTTAGGTTAGGTTTGGGGCTGAGCCGTTTCTCGCGGTCGATGGCTCGTTGCAAGCGTCTAGGCAAGCGCCGTCCGGCCACCTCAGTGCGAGGAAAATCGGCTGATAACCGGAGTCAGAATTCGAAAAAATCGATTTTCTCGTCAACGGCTGAGCCGATTCTCGCGGTCGAGGGCTTGTTGCAAGCGTTTAGGCAAGCGCCGTCAGGCCGCCCCAGTGCGAAGAAAATCGGCTGATAACCGGAGTCAGAATTTGAAAAAATCGATTTTCTCGTCAAATGCTGAGCCGATTCTCGCGGTCGAGGGCTCGCTGCAAGCGTCTAGGCAAGCGCCATCCGGCCGCCACAGTGCGAGGAAAATCGGCGGATAACCGGAATCAGAATTCGAAAAAATCGATTTTCTCGTCAAAGGCTGCGCCGATTCTCGCGGTCGAGGGCTCATTGCAAGCGTCTAGGCAAGCGCCGTCCGGCCGCCACAGTGCGAGGAAAATCGGCGGATAAACGGAGTCAGAATTCGAAAAAATCGATTTTCTCGTCAACGGCTGAGCCGATTCTCGCGGTCGAGGGCTCGTTGCAAGCGTCTAGGCAAGCGCCGTCCGGCCGCCACAGTGCGAGGAAAATCGGCGGATAACCGGAGTCAGAATTCGAAAAAATCGATTTTCTCGTCAACGGCTGAGCCGATTCTCGCGGTCAAGGGCTCGTTGCAAGCGTCTAAGCAAGCGCCATCCGGCCACCTTAGTGCGAGGAAAATCGGCTGATAACCGGAGTCAGAATTCGAAACAATACAAGTTAGGTTAGGTTTGGTTAGTTTAGGTTAGGTAAGGTTAGGTTAGGTAAGGCTAGGTTAGGTTTGTTTAGGTTAGGTTATGTTTGCACCCCAGTGCGAGGAAAATCGGCTGATTACCGGAGTCAGAATTCGAAAAAATCGATTTTCTCGTCAACGGCTTAGCCGATTCTCGCGGTCGAGAGCTCGTTGCAAGCGTCTAGGCAAGCGCCGTCCGGCCGCCCCAGTGCGAAGAAAATCGGCTGATAACCGGAGTCAGAATACGAAAAAAACGATTTTCTCGTCAACGGCTGAGCCGATTCTCGCGGTCGAGGGGTCGCTGCAAGCGTCTAGGCAAGCGCCGTCCGGCCGCCACAGTGCAAGGAAAATAGGCGGATAACCGGAGTCAGAATTCGAAAAAATCGATTTTCTCGTCAACGGCTTAGCCGATTCTCGCGGTCGAGGGCTTGTTGCAAGCGTCTAGGCAAGCGCCGTCAGGCCGCCCCAGTGCGAAGAAAATCGGCTGATAACCGGAGTCAGAATTTGAAAAAATCGATTTTTTCGTCAACGGCTGAGCCGATTCTCGCGGTCGAGGGCTCGCTGCAAGCGTCTAGGCAAGCGCCGTCCGGCCGCCCCAGTGCGAGGAAAATCGGCTGATAACCGGAGTCAAAATTCGAAAAAATCTATTTTCTCGTCAACGGCTGAGCCGATTCTCGCGGTCAAGGGCTCGTTGCAAGCGTCTAAGCAAGCGCCATCCGGCCACCCCAGTACGAGTAAAATCGGCTGATAACCGGAGTCAGAATTCGAAACAATCGAAGTTAGGTTAGGTTAGGTTAGGTTAGGTTAGGTTAGGTTAGGTTTGCTAAAGTTAGGTTAGGTTTGGGGCTGAGCCGTTTCTCGCGGTCGATGGCTCGTTGCAAGCGTCTAGGCAAGCGCCGTCCGGCTACTTCAGTGCGAGGAAAATCGGCTGATAACCGGAGTCAGAATTCGAATAAATCGATTTTCTCGTCAACGGCTGAGCCGCATCTCGCGGTCGAGGGCTTGTTGCAAGCGTCTAGGCAAGCGCCGTCCGGCTGCCCCAGTGCGAAGAAAATCGGCTGATAACCGGAGTCAGAATTCGAAAAAATCGATTTTCTCGTCAACGGCTGAGCCGATTCTCGCGGTCGAGAACTCGCTGCAAGCGTCTAGGCAAGCGCCTTCCGGCCGCCACAGTGCGAGGAAAATCGGCGGATAACCGGAGTCAGAATTCGAAAAAATCGATTTTCTCGTCAACGGCTGAGCCGATTCTCGCGGTCGAGGGCTCATTGCAAGCGTCTAGGCAAGCGCCGTACGGCTGCCACAGTGCGAGGAAAATCGGCGGATAACCGGAGTCAGAATTCGAAAAAATCGATTTTCTCGTCAACGGCTGAGCCGATTCTCGCGGTCGAGGGCTCGTTGCAAGCGTCTAGGCAAGCGCCGTCCGGCCGCCACAGTGCGAGGAAAATCGGCGGATAACCGGAGTCAGAATTCGAAAAAATCGATTTTCTCGTCAACGGCTGAGCCGATTCTCGCGGTCGAGGGCTCGTTGCAAGCGTCTAGGCAAGCGCCGTCCGGCCGCCACAGTGCGAGGAAAATCGGCGGATAACCGGAGTCAGAATTCGAAACAATCGAAGTTAGGTTAGGTTAGATTAGGTTAGGTTAGGTAAGGTTAGGTTAGGTTAGGTTAGGTTAGGTTTGGTTAGGTTAGGTTAGGTTTGCGCCCCAGTGCGAGGAAAATCGGCTGATAACCATAGTCAGAATTCGAAAAAATCGATTTTCTCGTCAACGGCTTAGCTGATTCTCGCGGTCGAGGGCTCGTTGCAAGCGTCTAGGCAAGCGCCGTCCGGCCGCCCCAGTGCGAAGAAAATCGGCTGATAACCGGAGTCAGAATACGAAAAAAACGATTTTCTCGTCAACGGCTGAGCCGATTTTCGCGGTCGAGGGCTCGTTACAAGCGTCTAGGCAAGCGCCGTCCGGCCGCCTCAGTGCGAAGAAAATCGGCTGATAACCGGAGTCAGAATTCAAAAAAATCGATTTTCTCGTCAACGGCTGAGCCGATTCTCGCGGTCGAGGGCTGGTTGCAAGCGTCTAGGCAAGCGCCGTCCGGCCGCCCCAGTGCGAGGAAAATCGGCTGATAACCGGAGTCAAAATTCGAAAAAATCGATTTTCTCGTCAACGGCTGAGCCGATTCTCGCGGTCGAGGGCTCATTGCAAGCGTCTAGGCAAGCGCCGTCCGGCCGCCCCAGTGCGAGGAAAATCGGCTGATAACCGGAGTCAAAATTATAAAAAATCTATTTTCTCATCAACGGCTGAGCCGATTCTCGCGGTCGAAGGCTAGTTGCAAGCGTCTTGGCAAGCGCCGTCCGGTCGCCCCAGTGCGAAGAAAATCGGCTGATAACCGGAGTCAGAATTCGAAAAAATCGATTTTCTCGTCAACGGCTTAGCCGATTCTCGCGGTCGAGGGCTCGTTGCAAGCGTCTAGGCAAGCGCCGTCCGGCCGCCCCAGTGCGAGGAAAATCGGCTGATAACCGGAGTCAGAATACGAAAAAAACGATTTTCTCGTCAACGGCTGAGCCGATTCTCGCGGTCAAGGGCTCGTTGCAAGCGTCTAAGCAAGCGCCATCCGGCCACCCCAGTGCGAGGAAAATCGGCTGATAACCGGAGTCAGAATTCGAAACAATCGAAGTTAGGTTAGGTTAGGTTAGGTTAGGTTAGGTTAGGTTAGGTTAGGTTAGGTTTGCTAAGGTTAGGTTAGGTTTGGGGCTGAGCCGTTTCTCGCGGTCGATGGCTCGTTGCAAGCGTCTAGGCAAGCGCCGTCCGGCCACCTCAGTGCGAGGAAAATCGGCTGATAACCGGAGTCAGAATTCGAAAAAATCGATTTTCTCGTCAACGGCTGAGCCGATTCTCGCGGTCGAGGGCTTGTTGCAAGCGTCTAGGCAAGCGCCGTCAGGCCGCCCCAGTGCGAAGAAAATCGGCTGATAACCGGAGTCAGAATTCGAAAAAATCGATTTTCTCGTCAACGGCTGAGCCGATTCTCGCGGTCGAGGGCTCGCTGCAAGCGTCTAGGCAAGCGCCGTCCGGCCACCACAGTGCGAGGAAAATCGGCGGATAACCGGAGTCAGAATTCGAAAAAATCGATTTTCTCGTCAACGGCTGAGCCGATTCTCGCGGTCGAGGGCTCGCTGCAAGCGTCTAGGCAAGCGCCGTCCGGCCGCCACAGTGCGAGGAAAATCGGCGGATAACCGGAGTCAGAATTCGAAAAAATCGATTTTCTCGTCAACGGCTGAGCCGATTCTCGCGGTCGAGGGCTTGTTGCAAGCGTCTAGGCAAGCGCCGTCAGGCCGCCCCAGTGCGAAGAAAATCGGCTGATAACCGGAGTCAGAATTCGAAAAAATCGATTTTCTCGTCAACGGCTGAGCCGATTCTCGCGGTCGAGGGCTCGCTGCAAGCGTCTAGGCAAGCGCCGTCCGGCCACCACAGTGCGAGGAAAATCGGCGGATAACCGGAGTCAGAATTCGAAAAAATCGATTTTCTCGTCAACGGCTGAGCCGATTCTCGCGGTCGAGGGCTCGCTGCAAGCGTCTAGGCAAGCGCCGTCCGGCCGCCACAGTGCGAGGAAAATCGGCGGATAACCGGAGTCAGAATTCGAAAAAATCGATTTTCTCGTCAACGGCTGAGCCGATTCTCGCGGTCGAGGGCTTGTTGGAAGCGTCTAGGCAAGCGCCGTCAGGCCGCCCCAATGCGAAGAAAATCGCCTGATAACCGGAAACAGAATTCGAAAAAATCGATTTTTTCGTCAACGGCTGAGCCGATGCTCGCGGTCGAGGGCTCGCTGCAAGCGTCTAGGCAAGCGCCGTCCGGCCGCCCCAGTGCGAAGAAAATCGGCTGATAACCGGAGTCAGAATACGAAAAAAACGATTTTCTCGTCAACGGCTGAGCGGATTCTCGCGGTCGAGGGCTCGTTGCAAGCGTCTAGGCAAGCGCCGTCCGGCCGCCTCAGTGCGAAGAAAATCGGCTGATAACCGGAGTCAGAATTCGAAAAAATCGATTTTCTCGTCAACGGCTGCGCCGATTCTCGCGGTCGAAGGCTCGTTGCAAGCGTCTTGGCAAGCGCCGTCCGGCCACCTCAGTGCGATGAAAATCAGCTGATAACCGGAGTCAGAATTCGAAAAAATCGATTTTCTCGTCAACGGCTGAGCCGATTCTCGCGGTCGAAGGCTAGTTGCAAGCGTTTTGGCAAGCGCCGTCCGGCCGCCCCAGTGCGAAGAAAATCGGCTGATAACCGGAGTCAGAATTTGATAAACTCGATTTTCTCGTCAACGGCTGAGCCGTTTCTCGCGGTCGATGGCTCGTTGCAAGCGTCTAAGCAAGCGCCATCCGGCCACCCCAGTGCGAGGGAAATCGGCTAAAAACCGTAGTCAGAATTCGAAACAATCGAAGTTAGGTTAGGTTAGGTTAGGTTAGGTTAGGTAAGGTTAGGTTAGGTTAGGTTAGGTTAGGTTTGCTAAGGTTAGGTTAGGTTTGGGGCTGAGCCGTTTCTCGCGGTCGATGGCTCGTTGCAAGCGTTTAGGCAAGCGCCGTCAGGCCACCTCAGAGCGAGGAAAATCGGCTGATAACCGGAGTCAGAATTCGAAAAAATCGATTTTCTCGTCAACGGCTGAGCCGATTCTCGCGGTCGAGGGCTTGTTGCAAGCGTCTTGGCAAGCGCCGTCCGGTTGCCCCATTGCGAAGAAAATCGGCTGATAACCGGAGTCAAAATTCGAAAAAATCGATTCTCTCATCAACGGCTGAGCCGATTCTCGCGGTCAAAGGCTCGTTGCAAGCGTCTAGGCAAGCGCCGTCCGGCCGCCCCAGTGCGAAGAAAATCGGCTGATAACCGGAGTCAGAATAAGAAAAAAACGATTTTCTCGTCAATGGCTGAGCGGATTCTCGCGGTCGAGGGCTCGTTGCAAGCGTCTAGGCAAGCGCCGTCCGGCCGCCTCAGTGCGAAGAAAATCGGCTGATAACCGGAGTCAGAATTCGAAAAAATCGTTTTTCTCGTCAACGGCTGAGCCGATTCTCGCGGTCGAGGGCTCGTTGCAAGCGTCTAGGCAAGCGCCGTCCGGCCGCCCCAGTGCGAAGAAAATCGGCTGATAACCGGAGTCAGAATTCGAAAAAATCGAAGTTAGGTTAGGTTAGGTTAGGTTAGGTTAGGTAAGGTTAGTTTAGGTTAGGTTAGGTTAGGTTTGGTTAGGTTAGGTTAGGTTTCGCCCCAGTGCGAGGAAAATCGGCTGATAACCGGAGTCAGAATTCGAAAAAATCGATTTTCTCGTCAACGGCTGAGCCGATTCTCGCGGTCGAGGGCTCGTTGCAAGCGTCTAGGCAAGCGCCGTCCGGCCGCACCAGTGCGAAGAAAATCGGCTGATAACCGGAGTCAGAATTCAAAAAATCGATTTTCTCGTCAACGGCTGCGCCGATTCTCGCGGTCGAATGCTCGTTGCAAGCGTCTTGGCAAGCGCCGTCCGGCCGCCCCATTGCGAAGAAAATCGGCTGATAACCGGAGTCAAAATTCGAAAAAATCGATTCTCTCATCAACGGCTGAGCCGATTCTCGCGGTCGAAGGCTCGTTGCAAGCGTCTAGGCAAGCGCCGTCCGGCCGCCCCAGTGCGAATAAAATCGGCTGATAACCGGAGTCAGAATACGAAAAAAAAGATTTTCTCGTCAACGGCTGAGCGGATTCTCGCGGCCGAGGGCTCGTTGCAAGCGTCTAGGCAAGCGAAGTCCGGCCGCCTCAGTGCGAAGAAAATCGGCTGATAACCGGAGTCAGAATTCGAAAAAATCGATTTTCTCGTCAACGGCTGAGCCGATTCTCGCGGTCGAAGGCTAGTTGCAAGCGTTTTGGCAAGCGCCGTCCGGCCGCCCCAGTGCGAAGAAAATCGGCTGATAACCGGAGTCAGAATTTGAAAAACTCGATTTTCTCGTCAACGGCTGAGCCGTTTCTCGCGGTCGATGGCTCGTTGCAAGCGTCTAAGCAAGCGCCATCCGGCCACCCCAGTGCGAGGGAAATCGGCTAAAAACCGTAGTCAGAATTCGAAACAATCGAAGTTAGGTTAGGTTAGGTTAGGTTAGGTTAGGTAAGGTTAGGTTAGGTTAGGTTAGGTTAGGTTTGCTAAGGTTAGGTTAGGTTTGGGGCTGAGCCGTTTCTCGCGGTCGATGGCTCGTTGCAAGCGTCTAGGCAAGCGCCGTCCGGCTACCTCAGTGCGAGGAAAATCGGCTGATAACCGGAGTCAGAATTCGAAAAAATCGATTTTCTCGTCAACGGCTGAGCCGATTCTCGCGGTCGAGGGCTTGTTGCAAGCGTCTAGGCAAGCGCCGTCCGGCCGCCCCAGTGCGAAGAAAATCGGCTGATAACCGGAGTCAGAATTCGAAAAAATCGATTTTCTCGTCAACGGCTGCGCCGATTCTCGCGGTCGAAGGCTCGTTGCAAGCGTCTTGGCAAGCGCCGTCCGGCCGCCCCAGTGCGAAGAAAATCGGCTGATAACCGGAGTCAGAATACGAAAAAAACGATTTTCTCGTCAACGGCTGAGCGGATTCTCGCGGTCGAGGGCTCGTTGCAAGCGTCTAGGCAAGCGCCGTCCGGCCGCCTCAGTGCGAAGAAAATCGGCTGATAACCGGAGTCAGAATACGAAAAAAACGATTTTCTCGTCAACGGCTGAGCGGATTCTCGCGGTCGAGGGCTCGTTGCAAGCGTCTAGGCAAGCGCCGTCCGGCCGCCTCAGTGCGAAGAAAATCGGCTGATCACCGGAGTCAGAATTCGAAAAAATCGATTTTCTCGTCAACGGCTGCGCCGATTCTCGCGGTCGAAGGCTCGTTGCAAGCGTCTTGGCAAGCGCCGTCCGGCCACCTCAGTGCGATGAAAATCGGCTGATAACCGGAGTCAGAATTCAAAAAAATCGATTTTCTCGTCAACGGCTGAGCCGATTCTCGCGGTCGAAGGCTAGTTGCAAGCGTCTAGGCAAGCGCCGTCCGGCCACCTCAGTGCGAGGAAAATCGGCTGATAACCGGAGTCAGAATTCGAAAAAATCGATTTTCTCGTCAACGGCTGAGCCGATTCTCGCGGTCGAGGGCTTGTTGCAAGCGTCTAGGCAAGCGCCGTCAGGCCGCCCCAGTGCGAAGAAAATCGGCTGATAACCGGAGTCAGAATTCGAAAAAATCGATTTTCTCGTCAACGGCTGAGCCGATTCTCGCGGTCGAGGGCTCGCTGCAAGCGTCTAGGCAAGCGCCGTCCGGCCACCACAGTGCGAGGAAAATCGGCGGATAACCGGAGTCAGAATTCGAAAAAATCGATTTTCTCGTCAACGGCTGAGCCGATTCTCGCGGTCGAAGGCTAGTTGCAAGCGTTTTGGCAAGCGCCGTCCGGCCGCCCCAGTGCGAAGAAAATCGGCTGATAACCGGAGTCAGAATTTGAAAAACTCGATTTTCTCGTCAACGGCTGAGCCGTTTCTCGCGGTCGATGGCTCGTTGCAAGCGTCTAAGCAAGCGCCATCCGGCCACCCCAGTGCGAGCGAAATCGGCTAAAAACCGTAGTCAGAATTCGAAACAATCGAAGTTAGGTTAGGTTAGGTTAGGTTAGGTTAGGTAAGGTTAGGTTAGGTTAGGTTAGTTTAGGTTTGCTAAGGTTAGGTTAGGTTTGGGGCTGAGCCGTTTCTCGCGGTCGATGGCTCGTTGCAAGCGTCTAGGCAAGCGCCGTCCGGCCACCTCAGTGCGAGGAAAATCGGCTGATAACCGGAGTCAGAATTCGAAAAAATCGATTTTCTCGTCAACGGCTGAGCCGATTCTCGCGGTCGAGGGCTTGTTGCAAGCGTCTAGGCAAGCGCCGTCAGGCCGCCCCAGTGCGAAGAAAATCGGCTGATAACCGGAGTCAGAATTCGAAAAAATCGATTTTCTCGTCAACGGCTGAGCCGATTCTCGCGGTCGAGGGCTCGCTGCAAGCGTCTAGGCAAGCGCCGTCCGGCCACCACAGTGCGAGGAAAATCGGCGGATAACCGGAGTCAGAATTCGAAAAAATCGATTTTCTCGTCAACGGCTGAGCCGATTCTCGCGGTCGAGGGCTCGCTGCAAGCGTCTAGGCAAGCGCCGTCCGGCCGCCACAGTGCGAGGAAAATCGGCGGATAACCGGAGTCAGAATTCGAAAAAATCGATTTTCTCGTCAACGGCTGAGCCGATTCTCGCGGTCGAGGGCTTGTTGGAAGCGTCTAGGCAAGCGCCGTCAGGCCGCCCCAGTGCGAAGAAAATCGCCTGATAACCGGAAACAGAATTCGAAAAAATCGATTTTTTCGTCAACGGCTGAGCCGATTCTCGCGGTCGAGGGCTCGCTGCAAGCGTCTAGGCAAGCGCCGTCCGGCCGCCCCAGTGCGAAGAAAATCGGCTGATAACCGGAGTCAGAATACGAAAAAAACGATTTTCTCGTCAACGGCTGAGCGGATTCTCGCGGTCGAGGGCTCGTTGCAAGCGTCTAGGCAAGCGCCGTCCGGCCGCCTCAGTGCGAAGAAAATCGGCTGATAACCGGAGTCAGAATTCGAAAAAATCGATTTTCTCGTCAACGGCTGCGCCGATTCTCGCGGTCGAAGGCTCGTTGCAAGCGTCTTGGCAAGCGCCGTCCGGCCACCTCAGTGCGATGAAAATCAGCTGATAACCGGAGTCAGAATTCGAAAAAATCGATTTTCTCGTCAACGGCTGAGCCGATTCTCGCGGTCGAAGGCTAGTTGCAAGCGTTTTGGCAAGCGCCGTCCGGCCGCCCCAGTGCGAAGAAAATCGGCTGATAACCGGAGTCAGAATTTGATAAACTCGATTTTCTCGTCAACGGCTGAGCCGTTTCTCGCGGTCGATGGCTCGTTGCAAGCGTCTAAGCAAGCGCCATCCGGCCACCCCAGTGCGAGGGAAATCGGCTAAAAACCGTAGTCAGAATTCGAAACAATCGAAGTTAGGTTAGGTTAGGTTAGGTTAGGTTAGGTAAGGTTAGGTTAGGTTAGGTTAGGTTAGGTTTGCTAAGGTTAGGTTAGGTTTGGGGCTGAGCCGTTTCTCGCGGTCGATGGCTCGTTGCAAGCGTCTAGGCAAGCGCCGTCAGGCCACCTCAGAGCGAGGAAAATCGGCTGATAACCGGAGTCAGAATTCGAAAAAATCGATTTTCTCGTCAACGGCTGAGCCGATTCTCGCGGTCGAGGGCTTGTTGCAAGCGTCTTGGCAAGCGCCGTCCGGTTGCCCCATTGCGAAGAAAATCGGCTGATAACCGGAGTCAAAATTCGAAAAAATCGATTCTCTCATCAACGGCTGAGCCGATTCTCGCGGTCAAAGGCTCGTTGCAAGCGTCTAGGCAAGCGCCGTCCGGCCGCCCCAGTGCGAAGAAAATCGGCTGATAACCGGAGTCAGAATACGAAAAAAACGATTTTCTCGTCAATGGCTGAGCGGATTCTCGCGGTCGAGGGCTCGTTGCAAGCGTCTAGGCAAGCGCCGTCCGGCCGCCACAGTGCGAAGAAAATCGGCTGATAACCGGAGTCAGAATTCGAAAAAATCGTTTTTCTCGTCAACGGCTGAGCCGATTCTCGCGGTCGAGGGCTCGTTGCAAGCGTCTAGGCAAGCGCCGTCCGGCCGCCCCAGTGCGAAGAAAATCGGCTGATAACCGGAGTCAGAATTCGAAAAAATCGAAGTTAGGTTAGGTTAGGTTAGGTAAGGTTAGTTTAGGTTAGGTTAGGTTAGGTTTGGTTAGGTTAGGTTAGGTTTCGCCCCAGTGCGAGGAAAATCGGCTGATAACCGGAGTCAGAATTCGAAAAAATCGATTTTCTCGTCAACGGCTGAGCCGATTCTCGCGGTCGAGGGCTCGTTGCAAGCGTCTAGGCAAGCGCCGTCCGGCCGCACCAGTGCGAAGAAAATCGGCTGATAACCGGAGTCAGAATTCAAAAAATCGATTTTCTCGTCAACGGCTGCGCCGATTCTCGCGGTCGAATGCTCGTTGCAAGCGTCTTGGCAAGCGCCGTCCGGCCGCCCCATTGCGAAGAAAATCGGCTGATAACCGGAGTCAAAATTCGAAAAAATCGATTCTCTCATCAACGGCTGAGCCGATTCTCGCGGTCGAAGGCTCGTTGCAAGCGTCTAGGCACGCGCCGTCCGGCCGCCCCAGTGCGAATAAAATCGGCTGATAACCGGAGTCAGAATACGAAAAAAAAGATTTTCTCGTCAACGGCTGAGCGGATTCTCGCGGCCGAGGGCTCGTTGCAAGCGTCTAGGCAAGCGAAGTCCGGCCGCCTCAGTGCGAAGAAAATCGGCTGATAACCGGAGTCAGAATTCGAAAAAATCGATTTTCTCGTCAACGGCTGAGCCGATTCTCGCGGTCGAAGGCTAGTTGCAAGCGTTTTGGCAAGCGCCGTCCGGCCGCCCCAGTGCGAAGAAAATCGGCTGATAACCGGAGTCAGAATTTGAAAAACTCGATTTTCTCGTCAACGGCTGAGCCGTTTCTCGCGGTCGATGGCTCGTTGCAAGCGTCTAAGCAAGCGCCATCCGGCCACCCCAGTGCGAGGGAAATCGGCTAAAAACCGTAGTCAGAATTCGAAACAATCGAAGTTAGGTTAGGTTTTTTTTTTTTTTTTTTTAAAATAAATCAAACTCTCCACGGACTGTTCCCTCCGTGTCTTATTTTTAGATCTATTATTATAAGTTTATTTATTTTTCATAAGAATTTGTGACTTTACATGCATGGTGCACGTACGCACCCGAAAGACTTAACACTAAACGCAGCATTTCTTATTCTATTACTTATGCTACATTACTACTATCTTATTCTATATGAATCTTTTTTTTTTTTTTTTTTTTTGGTGGTAAAATTTTTTTTTTTTTTTTTTTTTATTCTTATTATTTATTATTATTATTTTTTTTTTTTTTTTTTTTTTATTTTTTTTTTTTATTTTTTTTTTTGTCATGTCTATATCTAAGTTACATTTATGTTCTAGGTTTGTTACATTTCAAATTATATTTAGCCGGTTTTTGTTTCATTTAGAAGCCTTCTGGCTACCTCCTCATTCCCGTCGGGAATGAGTTAGGTTAGGTTAGGTTAGGTTAGGTAAGGTTAGGTTAGGTTAGGTTAGGTTAGGTTTGCTAAGGTTAGGTTAGGTTTGGGGCTGAGCCGTTTCTCGCGGTCGATGGCTCGTTGCAAGCGTCTAGGCAAGCGCCGTCCGGCTACCTCAGTGCGAGGAAAATCGGCTGATAACCGGAGTCAGAATTCGAAAAAATCGATTTTCTCGTCAACGGCTGCGCCGATTCTCGCGGTCGAAGGCTCGTTGCAAGCGTCTTGGCAAGCGCCGTCCGGCCGCCCCAGTGCGAAGAAAATCGGCTGATAACCGGAGTCAGAATACGAAAAAAACGATTTTCTCGTCAACGGCTGAGCGGATTCTCGCGGTCGAGGGCTCGTTGCAAGCGTCTAGGCAAGCGCCGTCCGGCCGCCCCAGTCCGAGGAAAATCGGCTGATAACCGGAGTCAAAATTCGAAAAAATCGATTTTCTCGTCAACGGCTGAGCCGATTCTCGCGGTCGAGGGCTCATTGCAAGCGTCTAGGCAAGCGCCGTCCGACCGCCCCAGTGCGAGGAAAATCGGCTGATAACCGGAGTCAAAATTCGAAAAAATCGATTTTCTCGTCAACGGCTGAGCCGATTCTCGCGGTCGAAGGCTAGTTGCAAGCGTCTTGGCAAGCGCCGTCCGGCCGCCCCAGTGCGAAGAAAATCGGCTGATAACCGGAGTCAGAATTTGAAAAACTCGATTTTCTCGTCAACGGCTGAGCCGATTCTCGCGGTCGATGGCTCGTTGCAAGCGTCTAAGCAAGCGCCATCCGGCCACCCCAGTGCGAGGGAAATCGGCTAAAAACCGTAGTCAGAATTCGAAACAATCGAAGTTAGGTTAGGTTAGGTTAGGTTAGGTTAGGTAAGGTTAGGTTAGGTTAGGTTAGGTTAGGTTTGCTAAGGTTAGGTTAGGTTTGGGGCTGAGCCGTTTCTCGCGGCCGATGGCTCGTTGCAAGCGTCTTGGCAAGCGCCGTCCGGCCACCTCAGTGCGAGGAAAATCGGCTGATAACCGGAGTCAGAATTCGAAAAAATCGATTTTCTCGTCAACGGCTGAGCCGATTCTCGCGGTCGAGGGCTTGTTGCAAGCGTCTAGGCAAGCGCCGTCCGGCCGCCCCAGTGCGAAGAAAATCGGCTGATAACCGGAGTCAGAATTCGAAAAAATCGTTTTTCTCGTCAACGGCTGCGCCGATTCTCGCGGTCGAAGGCTCGTTGCAAGCGTCTTGGCAAGCGCCGTCCGGCCACCTCAGTGCGATGAAAATCGGCTGATAACCGGAGTCAGAATTCAAAAAAATCGATTTTCTCGTCAACGGCTGAGCCGATTCTCGCGGTCGAAGGCTAGTTGCAAGCGTCTTGGCAAGCGCCGTCCGGCCGCCCCAGTGCGAAGAAAATCGGCTGATAACCGGAGTCAGAATTTGAAAAACTCGATTTTCTCGTTTTCTGTCAACGGCTGAGCCGATTCTCGCGGTCGATGGCTCGTTGCAAGCGTCTAAGCAAGCGCCATCCGGCCACCCCAGTGCGAGGAAAATCGCCTGATAACCGGAGTCAGAATTCGAAACAATCGAAGTTAGGTTAGGTTAGGTTAGGTTAGGTTAGGTTAGGTTAGGTTAGGTTAGGTTAGGTTTGCTAAGGTTAGGTTAGGTTTGGGGCTGAGCCGTTTCTCGCGGTCGATGGCTCGTTGCAAGCGTCTAGGCAAGCGCCGTCCGGCCACCTCAGTGCGAGGAAAATCGGCTGATAACCGGAGTCAGAATTCGAAAAAATCGATTTTCTCGTCAACGGCTGAGCCGATTCTCGCGGTCGAGGGCTTGTTGCAAGCGTCTAGGCAAGCGCCGTCAGGCCGCCCCAGTGCGAAGAAAATCGGCTGATAACCGGAGTCAGAATTCGAAAAAATCGATTTTCTCGTCAACTGCTGAGCCGATTCTCGCGGTCGAGGGCTCGCTGCAAGCGTCTAGGCAAGCGCCATCCGGCCGCCACAGTGCGAGGAAAATCGGCGGATAACCGGAGTCAGAATTCGAAAAAATCGATTTTCTCGTCAACGGCTGCGCCGATTCTCGCGGTCGAGGGCTCATTGCAAGCGTCTAGGCAAGCGCCGTCCGGCCGCCACAGTGCGAGGAAAATCGGCGGATAACCGGAGTCAGAATTCGAAACAATCGAAGTTAGGTTAGGTTAGGTTAGGTAAGGTTTGGTTAGGTTAGGTTAGGTTAGGTTTGCTAAGGTTAGGTTAGGTTTGGGGCTGAGCCGTTTCTTGCGGTCGATGGCTCGTTGCAAGCGTCTAGGCAAGCGCCGTCCGGCCACCTCAGTGCGAGGAAAATCGGCTGATAACCGGAGTCAGAATTCGAAAAAATCGATTTTCTCGTCAACGGCTGAGCCGATTCTCGCGGTCTAGGGCTTGTTGCAAGCGTCTAGGCAAGCGCCGTCCGGCCGCCCCAGTGGAAAGAAAATCGGCTGATAACCGGAGTCAGAATTCGAAAAAATCGATTTTCTCGTCAACGGCTGCGCCGATTCTCGCGGTCGAAGGCTCGTTGCAAGCGTCTTGGCAAGCGCCGTCCGGCCGCCCCATTGCGAAGAAAATCGGCTGATAACCGGAGTCAAAATTCGAAAAAATCGATTCTCTCATCAACGGCTGAGCCGATTCTCGCGGTCAAAGGTTCGTTGCAAGCGTCTAGGCAAGCGCCGTCCGGCCGCCCCAGTGCGAAGGAAAATCGGCTGATAACCGGAGTCAGAATTCGAAAAAATCGATTTTCTCGTCAACGGCTGAGCGGATTCTCGCGGTCGAGGGCTCGTTGCAAGCGTTTAGGCAAGCGCCGTCCGGCCGCCTCAGTGCGAAGAAAATCGGCTGATCACCGGAGTCAGAATTCGAAAAAATCGATTTTCTCGTCAACGGCTGCGCCGATTCTCGCGGTCGAAGGCTCGTTGCAAGCGTCTTGGCAAGCGCCGTCCGGCCACCTCAGTGCGATGAAAATCGGCTGATAACCGGAGTCAGAATTCAAAAAAATCGATTTTCTCGTCAACGGCTGAGCCGATTCTCGCGGTCGAAGGCTAGTTGCAAGCGTCTAGGCAAGCGCCGTCCGGCCGCCCCAGTGCGAAGAAAATCGGCTGATAACCGGAGTCAGAATTTGAAAAACTCGATTTTCTCGTCAACGGCTGAGCCGATTCTCGCGGGCGATGGCTCGTTGCAAGCGTCTAAGCAAGCGCCATCCGGCCACCCCAGTGCGAGGGAAATCGGCTAAAAACCGTAGTCAGAATTCGAAACAATCGAAGTTAGGTTAGGTTAGGTTAGGTTAGGTTAGGTAAGGTTAGGTTAGGTTAGGTTAGGTTAGGTTTGCTAAGGTTTGGTTAGGTTTGGGGCTGAGCCGTTTCTCGCGGCCGATGGCTCGTTGCAAGCGTCTAGGCAAGCGCCGTCCGGCCACCTCAGTGCGAGGAAAATCGGCTGATAACCGGAGTCAGAATTCGAAAAAATCGATTTTCTCGTCAACGGCTGAGCCGATTCTCGCGTTCGAGGGCTTGTTGCAAGCGTCTAGGCAAGCGCCGTCCGGCCGCCCCAGTGCGAAGAAAATCGGCTGATAACCGGAGTCAGAATTCGAAAAAATCGTTTTTCTCGTCAACGGCTGCGCCGATACTCGCGGTCGAGGGCTCGTTGCAAGCGTCTAAGCAAGCGCCATCTGGCCACCCCAGTGCGAGGAAAATCGCCTGATAACCGGAGTCAGAATTCGAAACAATCGAAGTTAGGTTAGGTTAGGTTAGGTTAGGTTAGGTTAGGTTTGCTAAGGTTAGGTTAGGTTTGGGGCTGAGCCGTTTCTCGCGGTCGATGGCTCGTTGCAAGCGTCTAGGCAAGCGCCGTCCGGCCACCTCAGTGCGAGGAAAATCGGCTGATAACCGGAGTCAGAATTCGAAAAAATCGATTTTCTCGTCAACGGCTGAGCCGATTCTCGCGGTCGAGGGCTTGTTGCAAGCGTCTAGGCAAGCGCCGTCAGGCCGCCCCAGTGCGAAGAAAATCGGCTGATAACCGGAGTCAGAATTCGAAAAAATCGATTTTCTCGTCAACTGCTGAGCCGATTCTCGCGGTCGAGGGCTCGCTGCAAGCGTCTAGGCAAGCGCCATCCGGCCGCCACAGTGCGAGGAAAATCGGCGGATAACCGGAGTCAGAATTCGAAAAAATCGATTTTCTCGTCAACGGCTGCGCCGATTCTCGCGGTCGAGGGCTCATTGCAAGCGTCTAGGCAAGCGCCGTCCGGCCGCCACAGTGCGAGGAAAATCGGCGGATAACCGGAGTCAGAATTCGAAAAAATCGATTTTCTCGTCAACGGCTGAGCCGATTCTCGCGGTCGAGGGCTCGTTGCAAGCGTCTAGGCAAGCGCCGTCCGGCCGCCACAGTGCGAGGAAAATCGGCGGATAACCGGAGTCAGAATTCGAAAAAATCGATTTTCTCGTCAACGGCTGAGCCGATTCTCGCGGTCAAGGGCTCGTTGCAAGCGTCTAAGCAAGCGCCATCCGGCCACCCCAGTGCGAGGAAAATCGGCTGATAACCGGAGTCAGAATTCGAAACAATACAAGTTAGGTTAGGTTAGGTTAGTTTAGGTTAGGTAAGGTTAGGTTAGGTAAGGCTAGGTTAGGTTTGGTTAGGTTAGGTTAGGTTTGCGCCCCAGTGCGAGGAAAATCGGCTGATTACCGGAGTCAGAATTCGAAAAAATCGATTTTCTCGTCAACGGCTTAGCCGATTCTCGCGGTCGAGAGCTCGTTGCAAGCGTCTAGGCAAGCGCCGTCCGGCCGCCCCAGTGCGAAGAAAATCGGCTGATAACCGGAGTCAGAATAAGAAAAAAACGATTTTCTCGTCAACGGCTGAGCCGATTCTCGCGGTCGAGGGGTCGCTGCAAGCGTCTAAGCAAGCGCCGTCCGGCCGCCACAGTGCAAGGAAAATCGGCGGATAACCGAAGTCAGAATTCGAAAAAATCGATTTTCTCGTCAACGGCTGAGCCGATTCTCGCGGTCGAGGGCTTGTTGCAAGCGTCTAGGCAAGCGCCGTCAGGCCGCCCCAGTGCGAAGAAAATCGGCTGATAACCGGAGTCAGAATTTGAAAAAATCGATTTTTTCGTCAACGGCTGAGCCGATTCTCGCGGTCGAGGGCTCGCTGCAAGCGTCTAGGCAAGCGCCGTCCGGCCGCCCCAGTGCGAGGAAAATCGGCTGATAACCGGAGTCAAAATTCGAAAAAATCTATTTTCTCGTCAACGGCTGAGCCGATTCTCGCGGTCAAGGGCTCGTTGCAAGCGTCTAAGCAAGCGCCATCCGGCCACCCCAGTACGAGTAAAATCGGCTGATAACCGGAGTCAGAATTCGAAACAATCGAAGTTAGGTTAGGTTAGGTTAGGTTAGGTTAGGTTAGGTTAGGTTTGCTAAGGTTAGGTTAGGTTTGGGGCTGAGCCGTTTCTCGCGGTCGATGGCTCGTTGCAAGCGTCTAGGCAAGCGCCGTCCGGCTACTTCAGTGCGAGGAAAATCGGCTGATAACCGGAGTCAGAATTCGAAAAAATCGATTTTCTCGTCAACGGCTGAGCCGAATCTCGCGGTCGAGGGCTTGTTGCAAGCGTCTAGGCAAGCGCCGTCCGGCCGCCCCAGTGCGAAGAAAATCGGCTGATAACCGGAGTCAGAATTCGAAAAAATCGATTTTCTCGTCAACGGCTGAGCGGATTCTCGCGGTCGAGGGCTCGCTGCAAGCGTCTAGGCAAGCGCCTTCCGGCCGCCACAGTGCGAGGAAAATCGGCGGATAACCGGAGTCAGAATTCGAAAAAATCGATTTTCTCGTCAACGGCTGAGCCGATTCTCGCGGTCGAGGGCTCATTGCAAGCGTCTAGGCAAGCGCCGTCCGGCTGCCACAGTGCGAGGAAAATCGGCGGATAACCGGAGTCAGAATTCGAAAAAATCGATTTTCTCGTCAACGGCTGAGCCGATTCTCGCGGTCGAGGGCTCGTTGCAAGCGTCTAGGCAAGCGCCGTCCGGCCGCCACAGTGCGAGGAAAATCGGCGGATAACCGGAGTCAGAATTCGAAAAAATCGATTTTCTCGTCAACGGCTGAGCCGATTCTCGCGGTCGAGGGCTCGTTGCAAGCGTCTAGGCAAGCGCCGTCCGGCCGCCACAGTGCGAGGAAAATCGGCGGATAACCGGAGTCAGAATTCGAAACAATCGAAGTTAGGTTAGGTTAGATTAGGTTAGGTTAGGTAAGGTTAGGTTAGGTTAGGTTAGGTTAGGTTAGGTTTGGTTAGGTTAGGTTAGGTTTGCGCCCCAGTGCGAGGAAAATCGGCTGATAACCGTAGTCAGAATTCGAAAAAATCGATTTTCTCGTCAACGGCTTAGCTGATTCTCGCGGTCGAGGGCTCGTTGCAAGCGTCTAGGCAAGCGCCGTCCGGCCGCCCCAGTGCGAAGAAAATTGGCTGATAACCGGAGTCAGAATACGAAAAAAACGATTTTCTCGTCAACGGCTGAGCCGATTTTCGCGGTCGAGGGCTCGTTACAAGCGTCTAGGCAAGCGCCGTCCGGCCGCCTCAGTGCGAAGAAAATCGGCTGATAACCGGAGTCAGAATTCAAAAAAATCGATTTTCTCGTCAACGGCTGAGCCGATTCTCGCGGTCGAGGGCTCGTTGCAAGCGTCTAGGCAAGCGCCGTCCGGCCGCCCCAGTGCGAGGAAAATCGGCTGATAACCGGAGTCAAAATTCGAAAAAATCGATTTTCTCGTCAACGGCTGAGCCGATTCTCGCGGTCGAGGGCTCATTGCAAGCGTCTAGGCAAGCGCCGTCCGGCCGCCCCAGTGCGAGGAAAATCTGCTGATAACCGGAGTCAAAATTCGAAAAAATCTATTTTCTCATCAACGGCTGAGCCGATTCTCGCGGTCGAAGGCTAGTTGCAAGCGTCTTGGCAAGCGCCGTCCGGCTGCCCCAGTGCGAAGAAAATCGGCTGATAACCGGAGTCAGAATTCGAAAAAATCGATTTTCTCGTCAACGGCTGAGCCGATTCTCGCGGTCGAGGGCTCGTTGCAAGCGTCTAGGCAAGCGCCGTCCGGCCGCCCCAGTGCGAGGAAAATCGGCTGATAACCGGAGTCAGAATACGAAAAAAACGATTTTCTCGTCAACGGCTGAGCCGATTCTCGCGGTCAAGGGCTCGTTGCAAGCGTCTAAGCAAGCGCCATCCGGCCACCCCAGTGCGAGGAAAATCGGCTGATAACCGGAGTCAGAATTCGAAACAATCGAAGTTAGGTTAGGTTAGGTTAGGTTAGGTTAGGTTAGGTTAGGTTAGGTTTGCTAAGGTTAGGTTAGGTTTGGGGCTGAGCCGTTTCTCGCGGTCGATGGCTCGTTGCAAGCGTCTAGGCAAGCGCCGTCCGGCCACCTCAGTGCGATGAAAATCGGCTGATAACCGGAGTCAGAATTCGAAAAAATCGATTTTCTCGTCAACGGCTGAGCCGATTCTCGCGGTCGAGGGCTTGTTGCAAGCGTCTAGGCAAGCGCCGTCAGGCCGCCCCAGTGCGAAGAAAATCGGCTGATAACCGGAGTCAGAATTCGAAAAAATCGATTTTCTCGTCAACGGCTGAGCCGATTCTCGCGGTCGAGGGCTCACTGCAAGCGTCTAGGCAAGCGCCGTCCGGCCACCACAGTGCGAGGAAAATCGGCGGATAACCGGAGTCAGAATTCGAAAAAATCGATTTTCTCGTCAACGGCTGAGCCGATTCTCGCGGTCGAGGGCTCGCTGCAAGCGTCTAGGCAAGCGCCGTCCGGCCGCCACAGTGCGAGGAAAATCGGCGGATAACCGGAGTCAGAATTCGATAAAATCGATTTTCTCGTCAACGGCTGAGCCGATTCTCGCGGTCGAGGGCTTGTTGGAAGCGTCTAGGCAAGCGCCGTCAGGCCGCCCCAGTGCG
The DNA here is from genome assembly GCA_963855885.1 of Coenonympha glycerion. Lineage (NCBI taxonomy): Eukaryota > Metazoa > Arthropoda > Insecta > Lepidoptera > Nymphalidae > Coenonympha > Coenonympha glycerion. Next base: position 17,115,555 of record OY979635.1, read on the forward strand.
AAGAAAATCGGCTGATAACCGGAAACAGAATTCGAAAAAATCGATTTTTTCGTCAACGGCTGAGCCGATTCTCGTGGTCGAGGGCTCGCTGCAAGCGTCTAGGCAAGCGCCGTACGGCCGCCACAGTGCGAGGAAAATCGGCGGATAACCGGAGTCAGAATTCGAAAAAATCGATTTTTCGTCAACGGCTGCGCCGATTCTCGCGGTCGAGGGCTCATTGCAAGCGTCTTGGCAAGCGCCGTCCAGCCGCCACAGTGCGAGGAAAATCGACGGATAACCGGAGTCAGAATTCGAAAAAATCGATTTTCTCGTCAACGGCTGCGCCGATTCTCGCGGTCGAGGGTTCATTGCAAGCGTCTAGGCAAGCGCCGTCCGGCCGCCACAGTGCGAGGAAAATCGGCGGATAACCGGAGTCAGAATTCGAAAAAATCGATTTTCTCGTCAACGGCTAAACCGATTCTCGCGGTCGAGGGCTCGTTGCAAGCGTCTAGGCAAGCGCCGTCCGGCCGCCACATTGCGAGGAAAATCGGCGGTTAACCGGAGTCAGAATTCGAAAAAATCGATTTTCTCGTCAACGACTGAGCCGATTCTCGCGGTCGAGGGCTCGTTGCAAGCGTCTAGGCAAGCGCCGTCCGGCCGCCACATTGCGAGGAAAATCGGCGGATAACTGGAGTCAGAATTCGAACAAATCGATTTTCTCGTCAACGGCTTAGCCGATTCTCGCGGTCAAGGGCTCGTTGCAAGCGTATAAGCAAGCGCCATCCGGCCACCCCAGTGCGAGGAAAATCGGCTGATAACCGGAGTCAGAATTCGAAACAATCGAAGTTAGGTTAGGTTAGGTTAGTTTAGGTTAGGTAAGGTTAGGTTAGGTTAGGTAAGGTTAGGTTTGGTTAGGTTAGGTTAGGTTTGCGCCCCAGTGCGAGGAAAATCGGCTGATAACCGGAGTCAGAATTCGAAAAATCGATTTTCTCGTCAACGGCTTCGCCGATTCTCGCGGTCGAGAGCTGGTTGCAAGCGTCTAGGCAAGCGCCGTCCGGCCGCCCAAGTGCGAAGAAAATCGGCTGATAACCGGAGTCAGAATACGAAAAAAACGATTTTCTCGTCAACGGCTGAGCCGATTCTCGCGGTCGAGGGCTCGTTGCAAGCGTCTAGGCAAGCGCCGTCCGGCCGCCCCAGTGCGAAGAAAATCGGCTGATAACCGGAGTCAGAATTCGAAAAAATCGATTTTCTCGTCAACGGCTGAGCCGATTCTCGCGGTCGAGGGCTCGTTGCAAACGTCTAGGCAAGCGCCGTCCGGTTGCCATAGTGCGAGGGAAATCGGCTGATAACCGGAGTCAAAATTCGAAAAAATCTATTTTCTCGTCAACGGCTGAGCCGATTCTCGCGGTCAAGGGCTCGTTGCAAGCGTCTAAGCAAGCGCCATCCGGCCACCCCAGTACGAGAAAAATCGGCTAATAACCGGAGTCAGAATTCGAAACAATCGAAGTTAGGTTAGGTTAGGTTAGGTTAGGTTAGGTTAGGTTAGGTTAGGTTAGGTTAGGTTAGGTTTGCTAAGGTTAGGTTAGGTTTGGGGCTGAGCCGTTTCTCGCGGTCGATGGCTCGTTGCAAGCGTCTAGGCAAGCGCCGTCCGGCTACCTCAGTGCGAGGAAAATCGGCTGATAACCGGAGTCAGAATTCGAAAAAATCGATTTTCTCGTCAACGGCTGAGCCGATTCTCGCGGTCGAGGGCTTGTTGCAAGCGTCTAGGCAAGCGCCGTCCGGCCGCCTCAGTGCGAAGAAAATCGGCTGATAACCGGAGTCAGAATTCGAAAAAATCGATTTTCTCGTCAACGGCTGAGCCGATTCTCGCGGTCGAGGGCTCATTGCAAGCGTCTAGGCAAGCGCCGTCCGGCCGCCACAGTGCGAGGAAAATCGGCGGATAACCGGAGTCAGAATTCGAAAAAATCGATTTTCTCGTCTACGGCTGAGCCGATTCTCGCGGTCGAGGGCTCGTTGCAAGCGTCTAGGCAAGCGCCGTCCGGCCACCTCAGTGCGAGGAAAATCGGCTGATAACCGGAGTCAGAATTCGAAAAAATCGATTTTCTCGTCAACGGCTGAGCCGATTCTCGCGGTCGAGGGCTCGCTGCAAGCGTCTAGGCAAGCGCCGTCCGGCCGCCACAGTGCGAGGAAAATCGGCGGATAACCGGAGTCAGAATTCGAAAAAATCCATTTTCTCG